>JAYDZG010000021.1:8345407-8364569 GCA_034509265.1 Microcambeva bendego
TATATACATATATATATACATACAAAAATATCTAGAAAACAATGTGTTAGAATTTTAATAGCAAAGATTGTTCGTTTGGCCCAGAATTTTTATTTGAATTTGTAGCCACAAGTTACTCTTCCTCTCCAAGTTGTTCATGCTCGAGGCTCTCCAGATGTTCATATAAAAACACCAGTGTTGACGCATGAACATATTACCAACATAAAACATGAAAAGTCTGATTATTGTTTTAAACATAGTTGTGTGTTTAAGATGATATAATGGTGTACAGCTGTGTACATGTTTGTGACCACTCATCAAATCTAATGCCCTACCTAATTCCTGGGAGTGACAATAGTGTCATGAAACTGCATGATATTCATAATATGCAATCAGTAAGTCAAAATATCCAAGATGTCAAAGCAAGGCTGTGCTGTGTATTGCAGCTTCCTTTTATTTATCTAATTAATGAGAAATCTCCAAAAAATTAAGCTAATTTTCCATTAATTTAGTGGAGCCCTAAATCTTTATCATCAAAATGCTGCTACATCTGAATGCAAAGCAAATTATGCTACATAACATGACTGTAATACATTGTGTGTGCACGAATATTATTGGGAGCATGCAAAATTTCATTTAGAATCCTCCCTCTCAAATTCCACTCTCAAACCAAACCACATTCAAAATAAAGAAATAAATACCATTATTGTGTTCCTAAGGAGACATAATATTTGCAAGGGTTGCTGAGTGATGTGAGGTGGAATTTCAATCAAAAAGCAAAGAAAACCAAAAGCTTTTAGTGTGCAGTCTCATAGACCTTGAATCCACCATCTCTCCACGTTCTCTATGAGAACTAATAATCTATTAAAAGAAAGAGAGAGAGAGAGTAAGCACTCATCCTACTCAGATAGACAAGGTGAAACATTGTGCTAATAACTTTTTTCACACATTATTACAATAAATATTATATATTTTTTCTTATTGCTTATTTGCTTTTATTGAAACAGACCTAGTGATGTATCATGAATCGTATTGCATTGTGGGTAGAGTGTATCGTTACATCCCTAATGGATACAGCATATATCCGATTCTTTTGCTTACATTTAAAAAGATATCATTATGCCTGTGTATATTTACTCACTCAAGTTACAAATTAAAGCATTCCAAAGAAGGCTTACCATTTATTAAAACTGACTAAACAGGGACCCCGTCCAAATTTAATTGGTTCCGTTTGTATGTTAAACATATTTTTCCTAATAGAAATATTATAAATAGAATCAATCTGTGTCAGATCAACCAAACCCCCTTACCGAAACTTTATAATGTCTTACATGGTCGTTTTTGTTATAAATTCAATTATAGTTTAGCTTAAAGCTTTCTTTGCACCTTCTTTTGGGCCATTTGGATAATGGATTTTACGAAATATTACAAAAACAGTGGAAAAACCAATACCCAGTGAGCTGTCGTGTCTTCGTGTCTAAAAAAGGAACTATCAAATTAAAGAGGATTGTAATAGTACATTGGCTTATATATCAAGTCCTTCAAACACTTCCTAAGCAAACACAGTTAGCCTCATTGAGTTCCAATGTACATCCGGGTACCAAAAACAGATAAATTATCATAGACAAGAATGAATTTGCAAATAAATACACTTGTACACCTTTATATAAATCAAACATCAATAATAATTTATTTACCTTTGAAAATAATTGCAAGTCAAGGGTCTACTGTACTAGATTAAGACTGTTTTCACAACTACAGATGTACTTTGTACATGATAGTGTAAAACAATGTAAAGATTAATGGCTGTAATAGACTCCAGAGGTTTAACATGGTTCATTTGATTAGAGCAAACCTTAAAGGCAAGTACGCTCACCTTTTTCTGCCAACAAACCAGAGCATTTGCAAACTTTGCATATTCCTTTTTGGCAGTAATTCAAAAACGTTTCTGCACACTTTTTTATATATAACAATATTATAAAGCCCTATGGTAAAATAAATGTGTATTCAGCAATGGAAACAAAATACATTTACTCATGTGCCTGTAATTGAGTTATTTTTGTGTACTTGTATTGTAATTTTTACTTAAATATGTTCTGTAATAAGAATTGCAATTGGCTACATTTTAAACCTTCTTAAAGAATGTACCTAAGGAACATTTACATTGAGTAGATTTTAAATAATTTACTTTGAGTAAAAAATATCAAAGTAATAGTACTTAAGTACAATATTTTAGTACTCTTTCCACTTCTTTGAGTAAGTACTAGTACACAGACAGGTTGGTTATGGATGATCTTCAGCTCTCATCCTTTTTACTCTGTCATTCCTCTCTCTCTCACTTGATCAGTAACAGCTCCATGTGGTTGAAATTATGATGGGAGAGACAGAAATAAAAAGATCAGCAATAAATATATTTAAGAAAAAGACAGGAAGCACACAGCTTTGTGATGGAAGTTTTTGTGGAGCTTTGGAGAAACCAATCTTCCACTATGTTCACTCTGGGCTGCAAAATAGTTTTGCATTAGGAAAGGCATCCTGCATAAAAACTAAACCTAATCAAAACTGTGGACCATGATCTGATGTGGTAACCCGTAATGGCAGCATCCAAAAGGATTCATCCATTAGTCTATTCAAATTCCCAACTTAAAGTCAATAGTAATGCTCTGGTAGGAGCTGAAATAGGCAGTGCAAAGCAATGAGTTTAATTTAAAGCACTTCTAAAAAAAAGCTAAAATTCCTCTATACATAGGTCAAAGTGTAATATTTCAACAATTGTAAAACAGGAGAAAAAGAAAAGCAAACTCCTCTACAAAATAGAAGAAAAGGAAGAAATAATACAATAAAATAGTAATTGTGTTTTCAGCTAAATGTCTTAGATTTTAATTGATTGTTAGGGCCATCAAGCTTTGCAATTAAAAAATCAGTTGATGATTCTAGAGCATAATCTGAAAAAATCAGGCTTCCCTTGTGTCTCACTTGTGACACAAAACAACTCAATCTAGATCTATGTAATCTACTTCACGAAGCACAAAAATGATTTTGGAGAGACAGTCTCTGACATGAACATTTTTTGAAAATATGAAGGAATATGCTGTGTAAAATGCTGTGCTTGCAAGATGGCCCAAGGATATAACATAACTTAAGCTTTCTACATTGAAAATGGTTAAGGAATCCAAATAGAAAACTAGCTCCATGGATATAATTTGTTCTAAAGAATACCTGCCAAATGAGGTATTACTGAACTCTACACTGTACACTACACTTCGAAGATGGGAAGCTCATTGTCAGCTTCCATCATAAAATTTGTCATAAAATACCAAGAAACGGGTTGCAGTTTGAATTTCGACTTCACTCGCAAAATCTGTGAGTTGGGACTGAAGCTCCCAGTGATTAAGTGATGGGGTAAATCTCAAAATAGCTGTCATTCAAAACAGGATTCATCCTTTTGATCTTCCAATCATCTTGCAGAATCGTCATTCAGACCTGCCCACAGCTCCCTTTACCCCCAGAGATGCATTGATCCAATGACCAGCGAGTTTCGAAGCAATGAAAAAAACTGTCCAATGCAGTCCTGTAAACGTGAATAGACACTCCGCTTATACAGGGAAATGAATTGAGGCTATGGAAATATAAGAGAAGTTTTTGTAGTAATGTACATATTTTACCATTTTGACATTTTAGGGGAAGCTGAGCTTCCCTTGCAGTCTTGGAGAAATCAGCACTGGTCAAATCACATTATTATGACCACAAGCTAATGTCCTGAATTGTTGTGTACAGAACGGACAACAGCCAGATGGGCCTAGAGTCACTTAATTCCAGTGGTTAAGGTACTGGACCAACAATCCAAAGGTTGCTGGTCCAATCCTGGTCCAATCCTTACCACAACCAGGTTGCCACTGTTTGTTCAGTTGTAAGTCACTTCTGAGTTTTTTTTTAAATGCTAAATGCTGAAAATATAGATTTAGTGTAATGTAGTAGAGGGATCTAACCTTTGCACATGTCTCAAATTATTTTTGTACTTTAGTGGTTTAGTCCGATGGTTGAAGAAAAATTAAGGTGGCCATGGCTGGTGAAACTGGGACTCTTAGAAATGTTATGTCTTGAATATTAATCCATTTAGACTAATAATAACTACTTGTGTAGTTAATACTTGTGTGTGGTTGTGTACAGTAAGGGTTCACAAACTTTTTATCAATGTAAACCAGATTGCAGACAATAACATTTTGATGGACCAGTTGCTGAGTGTTTTTCAATCATTATTGTTAGCACTATTATTGTATTTTGAGCTTGAATACCCACAACTTGTTTGACAGACAGATAAGAACTGACCTAAACAAGCACAACAGGATTAATGGCCACTGCACAGTATTTATTCTCTCAATAGGAGAAACAAAGAACGTATGAAACAATGCACTTTCTGACCCTGGGTTGGCCAGCACACCTGCTACATCCAACAGTTACCAGTCATAGAGGCATCCATCAGCCTAGCCCTGACAGCCTGTCACTTTACATGTCAATCCCAGCAATTCTCTTTCCTCCTCTAAAAATGACACTGCTGTCATCCTAAATTTAAATTTTTCTTAACCGTACTGACATTCGACTTGGGTGAACAGAATCACAAGTGGAACACATATAGAGGGTCAAGGCTGCTATAACTATAACATATAGTGTTGTACATAGCTAATGGACATAACTGACATTTGTATACATTTAAAGTGTTCCAATATTTGGTCGGTTGAGCAGCAGACAAAACAATGATAGCTCATAGCTCTATGTTTGACTAGCCACGCGTATAACATACACACTGTCACTTTGAATTAGGAGCTACAGAGGCCAACTTTTAACAGTTTTCTCACAATGTAAGTATGATAGGAAGTCTGTAATGTCAATATGTTCTTCATTTCTGTTCCATGGCAGAATAAGTAAGTATAGCTTTAGCTATAGCATTTCTAGATGCAATTTTAGCCCCTGTACTGAAATCTGAAATATAGTAGAAACGCCCTCACGTGGAACACCATTTTTGATCCAGAATCTTTTCTAGGTCTTAAACTAGGTTAAGATTTAGTTTCTGCAGCAATGACCACTGTGTCAGTTTCATACAAGCTATTATATCATGGACTGTGCTGCTCGATAATAAATTACTACCCTTAAACCTAACTTTCTCTCAACTGCTCCCATTAGAAGATCGTGATCCGCATTACTGATTTGGGATACTTTTTATGCTGAAACAACTCTCCCTGTTTATCCGGGCTTGGGAAAAGCACTGGTTTATGCATCCTAGTGGTTAAGTCCTATCGACAATTCAGTTTCCAATTAACCTGACTGCATGTTTTTGGACTGTGGGAGGAGTTGATGTGATTTTGAAGTTCTTGGCTGCTAAATGTGAAAGGATTTGACAAGGAAGCCAGCGATGTTCACATTTCTATGACATTCATTTTAAAGAATTGACTTGTTTAATAAATAAAATACAAATTTACTTGTGCTATAAAATGATTCATTTATTATACCCCATCAGAGGGTGGTTTATAAGCTGTTATAATTTTGTTATTACTATTATTATTATTCGCATTAAGAGGTCATACATAAAGTACACATAAAGTAAAAGTGTGTGATTTTAACTGGTGTCTGTATTAAAAAAAGCACAATTGAATGTAAAATGAAGCGAAAGGACAATATGTGGGACTTGACTGTGCACCTCACAGAGCTCTTGTAGTTGAAGTTTTAATTGAGATTTAATCTGCTTAGACAGTTGACCAAAAAGCTTTTGAAAACAATTATGGTGTCAGTTGTCCTTAATCATTCATAATAACGACAATTATAGTAACTTATTCCTTTGCCACTGTATACTGATAAAATCACAATTATGTGTCTGTCTCATAACAGTGAAAAGAGTTTTCAAAGACCTTATGACGTTAACAATATAGAGCTCAATTGGTTTCCAAAAGCTTAATATGAGGGCTAATACAGAAACAAAAGCCCATTGCTATCTTATGTACCAGAGTTATTACAAAGAAGTAGTGTTCTGCAGGTTTCATGGCGGTCTTAGGTCTTGTGTTCAGGCCTAGTGTTTTATTTCATTGTTTCCTCTTTCCAGGCAAAAGTCACCGTTTTCTCAAATCCGGCCTGGTTCAGCTAACTATGTTCTGTGTCTTTTTGTTTCTTTGCGTTGTTCTGTCTGAGAACCCTCCTTCCCTCCGCAATCAATTCTTGTTAATTAACCAGAAAACCAGAAAGTGAAAGAAATGAACCCGCCATTACTGCATAGGCTCTGTGATCATTTCAGCTCTCCATGCACTTCTTAAGTTCTTGTATGTACTGTAAAGTATTCTTTCGTTGTGTTCTTTGGGGTTTGTTTTGGTACTTTGTGTTGTTTGTGCATCATGGTGGCTTAGCAGGTAGTGTGGTTATTTTATAGTTTCACAATCCCTTCTTAATCTTCAGTTACTATATGGAAAGTAAAGGATATACACCTGTGTTTCTACTGGGAACTCTGTGTGCTGGCATGACCTGCTGAGCATAATGAGTTTCTTTGTAGTTAAATGAGTTTAACTAGCGTCCTGTGGTAAATCCCTAAAAGCCCTCATCAGCAGAAAATCATTACTGAAGATCTTTTTTTCTCTTCTTTCAGCTGCTCTCATTAGTGGTCGTCGTCACATTGGATCGTAAACCACATTACTGATTTGGCGTAGTTTTTGCTCTTCCTGACACAACCCTCCCCATTTATCCGGGCTTGGGACCGGTACTACAATGCACTGGTTTATGCATCCTAGTAGCTAGGTACCAATAGGACAATTTAGTGTCTCCAATTAACCTGACTGCATGTTTTGGGACAGTGGAGGAAACCAAAACTCATGTAGGATACCTATGCAAATACAGTAAAAACACACAAATTACACACATAAAAGAGCCAGCCTGGGGATTAAAACCAGTACCTTACTGAAGTCGCCATTACTGAAGAAATTAATGAGTGAATGTCTTGGCTCTGTTGCTGAATTCAAAACAAGAGGACTGCTATAGCCACTGGGTCCTAATGTGACGTGTTTAATTACCACCAATTGGTTAATTTCTATTAAAATTCAAACAGCTTCTTAATGCATTTACAAGACAGTAACAGTAATTTTAATTATTGCTAATATGCAATGATTCCAGTAATTTTCCTTAAAAATGTCTCATCAGCCCAGAGATCCAGGTGTAGTAATTCCTTCTTCTCATCAATTAGACTATCCACCTCTCCAACTAATGTGTGAACTCAAAGATGGGCTTCCTAAATATGTTTACATATCTGAATTAGCTTTGTATAGTAGGTAAATGTGTGTGCCCGCTCTCGTGTGTGTTTCTGTCCAAGACAAAAACTAGAGTTTTCTGGTTGAGACAGCTTGAGAGTGTGGGAGGGGGGAAATGCAAATCATATTTTTTACCAGCAAGCTGACAACAAAGAGTGTAGCAGATTGAACCTCGACTCGTTCCATGTGAGAAAGCAGCAGGGGTCTCTGCACCCAGAAGGGTGAAGCAATCTCACAACATTGAAAACAAGAAACTCTTTATTATATTTACTACCAGCCACTGAAACAAAAGAGAATGATGGCTTCTGGTTGAAACAATGAACAAGAAGTACACATAAAACATGCTCATTTATTACTATTTTATATAGCTACAAAGTGGTTAATGTTTTTAAGCAATTTGTAAACAATGAAAAAACTAATCAATTGGAGAATAATCAGTAAGGGGGGGTTGAAGGGGGTATGCCCAGGTATTAAGACAAGTTTAAATACAGCAGATCAGTACAATACATAATATACAATACAAAATAGAAAATATTTTATTTGCGATTAGCAGACTAGCCCCCACCAGCAGCATGTACTAGCAGTTAAACTGTCCAGCAGTTGATTCCCACAGACATGTTCCATTTTATGTTATACGGGCACATCCACTACTTATGCTGGTGCCCTAAACATACATCAGTTACTAAAGTAGCAGTGTTGAGAAGAAACCCTATCCAATCTTCTCTTCCGTCATACGCCCTTCATACTTAACTATCTGTTAAGCACCTGCTGGGCTGACCAGTAGAACAGAATTAAGATTTAAGCTTAATTAAGAAGAAACTTCTGTAGACTATGGTTTGACCTTATTGTTAATCCCGATTTATAGTATTATATGGCTGCTTCTTAATCTAACACTTCGTCTGCAACCCTCCACTTAAGTCAGAACTGGACCATAACACAACACATTGGTTTTATACTGCCTGTACACAAATGTATGATATACACCTGATATACAAAAATATTCCATTTTTAGTGCACCTAGCTGTATTGCTACATATATCCAGTCAAAATTTAAAAAAATATATTAACTAAACTATACGTTTAGTCTGTTTATATGATTCACTAGAATTAAGTCTGTAATATTATTGGATTACTGGAAGTGAAAGGTAGTTTGTCCTGCCTATGTCCAAACATGTCCATTTGCATTCCGGTGGCTAATGAATCTTTTCCCAGCAAGCTCCGAGCACCAGTGACTCCTATCACCCAACCCTCATTCTCTGCCACGGGAAACAAGCAGGGAAGCTGTCTTCCTGTTTTCAAAGACAACTCCTATGGCATGTCGAGCTGCTTCCTGTTCCCGTTCTGTAGTTTAACCAACATCTGGCTTTCGTCCAGCAGTGCAGCTGTGTTATATAGTCACAATGAGCCATGTGACTATGCATGTGAAAAGGCAAGAAGATACATACTGCCCAAACTGTAGATTTTATTCAGCAAGTAAAGTAATCAGACACCTTGACTTTTTTACACACTTCTTGTGTTGTAGATTTACAAGTAAAACATTTTTGTTATTCACAGTAGCATTCAGACCCTTTAGTTTTTAGCAGTTTTGGTTTAAGCATCAGCTAAAATCTTACCTCGGCTGAGGTACTAAAAGATCTACAGTATTTTGCTTAAGAAATATTTTTACAGTTGTATCTTTACATAATGCAAATAATACAGAGCACTAGTGTGTATCTATGATAAAAATCCACTGTGCAAAGAACAGCCTTGAATGATGTATGCAAAACAGTTTAATTTGGGGTGGGGGTGGGGGGAATCAGCCCTCTCTGAATTAAAAAGTAACCAAATTCCACAGAAAAAACGGAACCTTGCAACCGCTTCCAACTACATGTCTGTGGATTATTTGCGGCTGGCTGGGAGGCGAAATTACACACAAAACCAAAAAAGCCTTTGCTAATCACCCAAACTTTGTTAAACCAAGCATATGTAATAACTACCTCATTTAGAATATTTAACCCCTCTTTGTTTCCTTTGTTTCCTTACAAGCAACACCAAATATGCAAGATTTTTGTACACCTGACCCTAAGATTGTTGGGCATTCCTGTCTGAATCCATGACCATTAATACTGAATTGGCTGACCGTTAGCCGTTATAAGATGGTCCACGCCTTCCACAAGATTTGTGGGTAATTTGTACATATTATTTTAACCGTATTGACTAAAAGTATGGCTCACAATATTTCAATATATCCCCAAATTACTTTGTTGGAAGTCTGGGCTGCTGGAACAAAGAAACATTTCCAAAAAGTATGTAACTGTCTTAAATGTTGGAAACTTTGTACAGGTGCATATGGGATTGATCTTAGCTGTTCATGTGATTAATGCAATAATTTATTATTTGCACTTACTTTTTGCTCTTGGTAAGGTAGATAGACGGATAGACAGATTGATGATGCTTTTCATATTTATTTTCTTTTGCTCTGTGTGAGCGTTCTATCAGAGAGCGTTCTAAAATCATTCGCCCTAATGATTTGTGATAACCAATTTAGCTTTGAATAATAATAATAAAGAGAGAAAACAAAGGTTCAAGTAGTTGGTTTGCTAGTTTCAGTGGCAGTCCAAATTGACTGTCTCACCTCTCTACTTTCAGTTAGTTTTGGTTTCCCGGCGACTTGGCTCACGAACCAAATTAGATTTATCAGTATTTTTTTCCATATATATCCTTTGTTATAATGTACTGTTGTTTAGTGTACAGTGTATAGCACTAATTCTGTCCAGCCTGATTCCAGAGAACCAGCTGGGTTCAGAACTTGGTATCTTAAAACCACCACACACATTAGTCATAAATCAATGGTTAATCATTCACAGTCAGGATCTAGTGACCACTTCTAACAACTAAATATTATATACATTTTTTTCTCGTCAACAAGGTTTCAAGCTTTATTTAAAATATAAAAACAAAATTAGCAAAACAGGTGCAGTTCAGGATTCGAATTGCAGGTTTGCTTTACTGTTCTATTCAAATCTTGATGTGGGTGATCTCCCATGGGAAAAGCAAGCGTTGGGTAAATAGTTGTGTCAGAATCCACCATTTAGGGATTTGTTTAAAAGGTGGATGAATGTTTAAAGCTTTACTCTGATAACAAGGCATTGCAAAATCTAGAGTCAGTCCTTCCTTAGCTTGCCGTTGCTAAGGATTATTGCGATACAGCTAGGCTTCTGGACCTACCTAGTAATGACCAAATCTAAAATGAACTTTAAACTATTTTTTAATGCAAAAATGCACTTCTAATGCACACGTCTCGGAAGAAGAGGTCATGGAGTTCAAGTCTGCACCAGCAATGGCAAAAAATACTACTGAACAATTGTAAACAACTAGCAGGGTAAATTGGTTTTACATCTTGCAAATTTGTGCCAAGATGAATGCAAAATATGTGACTTTCAACACAACCAGAGATGCAACAAACTGTTAATCATGCTAGTCTAAAGATTACAGGGTGTAATGGGAGTCATCAAAAAGCACTTTCTATTTTATGTCAGTATTATTAGTCTTTAGCACTTTCAAATCCAGCCAAACATGACTGTTCTTAGTCTTTTATTAATTCAGTTGCAATAGTTTGACTACATGACACATAAAGGCTCAGCCTAAAGAGGATGCTGCCCTAACAAAGGAGTGCATTATGAAATGATTTCACAACTAGGAAAATCAAGCACACAGCAGAAACCAAACCTCACTCAACTCCCACACGCTTCTTACATTCCGAATAAGGCCTGCGGACCGATATTGGCAGCCACATGCGGACGCTACAGGAGAGGTCCCGCTCGGTTGGGCCAGGAACATGGGAAAAGAGGAGGTGCACATGCAAAACAACTTCTTCTTCCATCATCCATCAATGGACTGAATTATGCAAGCTGCGTAACAAAAACACCCAGTGCTCTAAGTGATTCAGTGGTTTTAACTTTCCATTGTCTGGGTTTGTGTTTGTTTTTCTTTGACGGATTGAGTGTTACTCAGACTGTCGGTAGGTATCCCTGCTAGGGAAGCAAAACGTGAAAGAAAAATAATACAGCCTTCTGAACATGATAGTCACAGTAAGTGTTTTCTTAAGTATACATGGAAGAACGGCAAAGAAAAGGAAGTCTAATTTTCTCAGCGCTCACAGCACTGTGGCACATTACTAACTGCTCACAGTGTTTTGTACAGCTGTGTTTACAAGGTGCCGAGGGAAGTTCTGACAGTGGCAATGAAAGTTCAAGGTTGCTGCTTTTTATTTTCTTTTTTTCGTGTGGGACTCTGGTAGACGGGGGTTATGTGTGGCCTTAATGTGAACCAGTAAGAAAGATTACATGATCTTGTTGATGTTATAGTTCCCAACCATAGTTCGCTTCTTAACTGCCCATAAAATGTTCCCACTGCTGGATATACAGGAACGTAATCCTACATACTGGAAATATTTACACTGCTATTGAAGCCAGTGGACACCAGAGAACATATATTGTATGGTGAGACTTTCGCTGATGGGCTTTTAAGACGTCAAGTTTTAAAACAATGGGAGTCCAATTGAAAACCCATTTCACCCAGCTACTGGTTCACAATTAATGTTCCAACAAACCTTTTAATGCAAAAGACACATCAAACATTAACAAACTTAATGTCTGATGTGTTAAATAGCTGATCAAAACGGTCACCAACTACTGCTCAAAATACATAATATTAAGCTAAATATCTTGATTCAGTTTGAGGGTTGCTAGGTGGGTAGAACTGTTGCTTCATAGCAAAGTCCTGGGTTCGATTCCCATGTAGAGTGGATAGAGTTTTTTTTCTTTGTCTGTGCTCTATGTTTTTCTCCCACAGAAAAACTGTTTTAGGTTAACTGGAGATTCGACAATTGCCGTAGGTATGTCATGGGCATGTTTGAGCTGCCTTAGCTCCAATCTGATTAGAACACTTTAGAGTGAAAATGTTATGAGTTTGTATTAGCTCAAACATTGTGATATGCTAGAGGATTAAATTACATTGTTTTACTTAAGGACCATTTACATGGGCTGTGCAGGTGGTGAAGTGGTAAAACACGATTTACCTGTTGTTTATATTGGGGTGGGCTATTAAGGCGGTGAGGGACTCTCACAGCTGATACAATTATGACCTCTGCTGGATGATTGATGCCGCCAGGACAGAGACAGGAAAGGATAGTTGTGTAGTGTATTGGACAAAATGCACACGGCTTCTGCCCACTTGTCAGAGGGGGTGTGAGCTTCGTTCTCCTCAATCAGAGCAGAAGTCTTCATGAGCTGAAGTCATGAGAATATGCAATGCATAAACTATATACAGTAGATCTATATACACTGTGAGCACAATTATTAGGCAAGTCTTATTTTTATATTTTAATTAATCACCAACTACAGTGCTCTTGGTTAATCCAAAATGTTAATAAACCAAAAACATGAATGTTTAAGAAAGTAAAAGTGAGGTTGGCTTTCTTAGGAGAATATCTATGTGCACAGTTATTGGGCAACTATTATTGTGCAGAATTATTGCACAGCTAAATGAAAAACACACATTTTCCACGTCATACGTTTTTCATATTTAACGCCTTTACTGGCTAGCCATGCAGAGGAGAACTTGGATGCATGTGATGGAGCATTGTCCTGCATAAAAATCATTGTCTTTTTTAAAGATGAAGACTTCATCCTGTACCACTACAGTGTCTTCTAAAAACTGGCAGTAGGCTTGGGAGTTGATTTTGCCCATACCAGTACTTCACCTCCACCTTGCTGGTGTCTGATGAAGTGAAGCTCTGTGCCCATTACTGATCCAGCCAGTGGCCATCCATCTGGTCCTTCAAGAGTAACTCTTATTTTATCAGTCCATACAACCTTTGAATTGTTTTGGCTCATTTTGCCTAAAGAAAAAAGCTGCCTAATGTTTGTGCACACCTTGATATAGGATGACCTCCTTAGGCACACCTTCCCTCATTATACAGATACACACGCTTAAATCTATTAAGCATTCCTGTTTATCCAGCTTGGAGTTACAATTATAATATGGTCAAAATACTCACATTCCTGATAATTTTACACACAGTGTATACAAGACAAAGAACCATAAGGAATCCATTCTAGTACATGTTCCCATCATGAAAGTAAAGTTTGCCCAGACTTGTGACATCACAATCAAGCTGTTTTCTTTGTAAAGGTTGTGTGTGACTGTTTCTCTATGTGATTTCCAAATGCATTTTTTTAAATCATGTGAAAGTATAGAATGGTAAATAATTATAATTGAAGGAAATACACTGAACTGGCTGTTTTGGTTGTAAGGTTGGCCAAGGGTGTGATTTAAGATGATCGTTTGGCCGCTCGATAACTAAATATTTAATCATTATAAAATATTTTGCCACAGAAGAGCTTTAGTTATGATATGGCATGCTCTTTTTTTGTTTCCGGATGTTGAGGGGGAGGGAAAAACATCCAATAAATGCTAAAATAAGAACAGGAAGGAAACAGGGGGTGGGGTGGTAGAGGGAAGGGGGGGCAGGGGGGTGTAGTTAGGAGTGGGAGTGAGAAAGGAATGTTCCTCTTCACTTGTTTCACACAGGCGGCCAGTTACAGCAGTTATGAAAGGAATGCAGCTTCAAGCTTTCGCGGTTTAATGTATGAACGTAATATGAATATCAGTATGTAACATCTTTAATGGTACGGATGGGGTTATGCTTGCCGAAGGGAATACAGAGTTTGTGCGCTCCTGTCGAGCTTCCCGTAGGCTACTGGCTCCAGCATTGCCATCCGTTACAAGTCTGACAGCTACTAGACAGAACAGGTTCCTCTTTTTGATGAGTCAACAAGTCAAACTGACAGGCGCTAGAGCTGAGGATGCAGGATAAACAAACTCGTTAATCTTTATCACAAAATACACTCTGCTGCTGGTCTCTACAGTGTACTAGCGTGCTGCTGTATGCAACCGATACACGGTGTACCAAACCACACAATCCTAAGTTAACAGCAGTACTGAGTGATCTGAACACAAACTTCTTATACAGTACATATGTTTTATTATTATAATGTTATTTAATGTAATTGCACGTGTTGCAAATCATCTGGACAGTTAGCAAACTCTCTATAACATCCATCCCTGCCACTACAACTGCTTTCAAAACTCACAAAACAACACACACACTATTAACAATAGCGCTTTCAAGAATGTGTCAGTCACAAATGAGTCACAAGATTTCACAACATGCATTAAGTAATGATAAGAAAAGTTAAAAGAACCAATGACCACTCAGGTAAAGTTGGAGGATGACCTGAAAGCAGCAAAACAAATCACAAAATAAAACCCGAAACAATTTTTTGGTTATTTTTTTAAATACAAAAAAGATCCCGTTAACATTTATCGGGGCATAATTTATTTATGCTTCCTACTAGATTGGTACCTACAAGACAATTCAGTTTCTCCAACTAACCTGGCTGTATGTTGTTTTGACTGTGGGAGGAGGAAACTACTGTAGAGCACCCAGAGTAAACCCAGGACCTTCTTGCTGTGAGGTACTAATGTTATTAGTTTGTGGTGTCTGATTTGCAAAAGAAAATATATCTTTTTTATATTACTGTAGCTATAGATCTTTGACAGATTTTGAATACCACAACCAAATTAAACTTTAAATGTGTAGCTGTAAGTCTGCACGATTAAAAGATAAGACAGACCTATGCAGTCAGCGTTTAAAACCTCAGCTAATTCGTATAGGAATGTGGTGAAAAAGAAATGTGGGGTGAAATGTTGAACAGCGAAGGGTTTGTGTGGACTTGAGGGAGGCTGAGGGCAAGAGGCGCCAAAGCTCAGCTCTGCCAGGTGGCTAGACTGTCACCTCACAACACAAACACACAGCATTCCAGCTGTGAGTCCTCACCCGTCTTTCCTTTCTCTGCCCTCACTTTCATACTACTGGCCTCTACCTTGTGTGCACTCTTTATCTTAAAGGAATACATATGCAATGACTCACTCCGTCAACACCGAGTAAAATTAGCACAAATGGGTTAACCATGTTTGAATGCAGATTGTTTGAATGCCTGCTACTGAAAATCACTATTAACGTGTTTAGGCTCGTGGATCTCTCCAAATTCCAATGTGCGTCTTTCTCTGAATCACTCAGCTTTTCCCCAGCACCTTCTGACTGCCCACTTCCCTGAACAAGAGTACTTGTGTTCACAAGCTTGTGAGAAAAAAAAAACGTGCATCTCGTACTTTAATGGTACGAGATACCAGCTCTGTCATAAGCTGAGGATAGACATTGAAGAATGAGTTATTAATGTGAGGAAATAGGTTGGGCAATGTAATTGAGTCTCTACATGGTCCAGTTTAATTAGGTCACACAAAGAAGAGTCCTAAAGAATCCAAATCAAGAAACTAAAAGAATAAAACAAGCTTTACTTCTAACTGTGCCTGAAAACACAACTCTCCAAATTCGGCATCTTATTGTTTGACTGAAGTTTGCTTTGAAATTTACACTACAACAAACATTTAGTTGCATATTTAGGTGTATATATTTTTTTTATTAGATTCTTAGAAACCCATATATTCTCAGTATTGCGTTAAGTTAAGTGGGGGTGATGCTAAAAACATGAAATAGTTCAGTGACTGCCGCAAAAATATGTATCCACAAAATATCAAGTTCATACCTGACCTGAACACTTAGATTAGAAAGTAATAAAACATATGTGCAAACAATGTAATAATCTTCTACTTCAAGAATTGCTCACTACATTTGTACTTGAGGTTATAAATCATAAATCCTTTGCTGTAATAAGAGACCTGAAACCTAAAATTCTAAAGTGCATCAGCCATCTGATTCCTAATTTTTATTTTCTAGTACCGAGTTTGAATTGGATCAGCTCTCTGATTCATCTATGGATCAAATCTTTCCCATTGTCATTGGGCTTTTGTGTTGTGTCGATGCATTTGAGGATCTTGATTAACTTCAGTCTTTGCACTTGAGTTTCATCTCTACTTGTCAGGCTTTACCATTAGCACCCATTCATATCTGCTGCATTCAGTAACATTTAGCCCGACATTTCATATATTTCTGACCTCACAACCGTCAATGTTGAGCACATTTTAGGAGTATTCCTAATGCATTAACTGCAATAAATTTTAATTAATTCATATAAAAAAAGCCTGAATAAACTGGACTGGCTGGTAAAGGGATACTAGACACAAAGTATCGTATTAATGCAATACGGAAATACTGCATTTCCAAGCAACACTGTAGTTGTCTCCTTCAGAAGCCAAAAATATCTCACTGAGCAGGGTGAAACAAAACCGTCTTTAACTTCCAGTTCTGGTCCAGATTTCAGACAGACAGGCATGTCTGTTTTAACAGTGATGACCTCAATGTGGCCTCAAATCTTCCCACTCTGTCATAAAATAAATAAATATTCAACACGATTTAAAAAACAGTGCAGAGCCCCACTCGGCCTAATTCTGAAATCGATTTGGTATACACGCTACGCTTGGGTGTATCTCAGGGACCGATTTATTTAGAGATGCACTGAAAATGCACGACTATTATTAGAAAAGAGTTCCATCAAATCAGAGATAGAAAAAAGCAACTCTGTGGAATAACATTGAATAAAACTACTGAACAGTTAGTATGTGTATATGCTTCATGTCAAAGATTTTATAGTTTAAAACATAACTGCACTTAATTAATTGCAATACCCAGGGACATATTTTTTACCCATGATTATATATCAGTGTGTTTTAAGCAGACGTAGCTCAAAGGTTAGCTACTGGATTAATAATCAGAAGGTTGCTGGTTCACGCACCACCAGGACCAAGTTGCCACCAAGTTTATTAGTATAGCACATTTAATACACAGTGTCTAATTAAAGTACTGAGATCAATGAGCTCAATCTGGATTTGAACTATTAAACATTTCTGGCACTACTAATGACTTTTAGTAGTCATATGCAGTCATTACAGCTAAATGTTGTTTGAGGCCCCTGATCAAGGCCCTGATCAACTCTCAACTGCTCAAACTGTATTCAGTCATAATTGCACATCTTCTTGGATACAAATGACTGTGCATAGGTTTTTTATGTTTTAATGTTTAAATTTTAATCAAATACATTATTTTACATAGGAAGTAACACACTTGTAATTGACACCCATGTTGTGTTGAAGATTTGTGCTATTGGGCTGGGACAATGACTCTGGGATAGCAAATATAAGTATAACACAAAAACTATTATTGTCTTACTGTTATTTACATGTTCAGGTATTGATCTTAAACCAGGTGTAATAATCAAATTTAACACCATGTAAACACTAACAGTCTGGTTTTCATTTGCCTGTACACACATGTATGCATGTTGGCCTTCAGGCACACAATAATGTAAGAACAATAAAAAAACAAGCTCTAGAACCTCCACTCTGGGTTAAACAGCCAGTTGAGCGCTGAACCAGAAAACAGAAGTATGAGTGTGATGAGTGAATAATACACACAGAGGAAAAGCAAAACACATTGACAGCATGCTGAAACAGCCCGGCGAACCAGACATCCTACATGTGGCCATGTCTACTGCATTAAACCGGAAATCTGGAAGATTAATGAAATATGCTCCAGTAGAATTGTTTACATGAGCTATTTAGAAACTGTGGAGTCAAAAAGCTTAATTAAATTGGTAATATGTATGTGTGTGTGTGTGTGGGGATGTGCAGTAACAATGGTGTGCTGTAACTACAAGGTGTCACATTTTTAAATGTAGTTCATTTGAACACCATTGCCACCTAACTAAACAATTTCTAAAAACAAAAGTTCCATAGATGGATGGAGAGACAGATAGACAGATAGATATGTTTATTAACCCTATAGGGAAAGTAAGTTATTACAACAGCTCAAGGTAGAACAAAATTATTTGTATGTTTAAAGATAGAATAAAGAAATGTATTGTGTAATAAACAAGCAGTTAGCCAGTGGAGAGAGGCAAGGATTAGAGTCTTGGTCACAAGACGCGTAGCAACATTCTGGACTGCCTGAAGAAGTAAAAGACCAGCCTGTCTAACACCAACATACAAAGCATTGCAGTGATCAAGTCTGGATGAAATAAACACATGCAAAACTCTCTCAAAGTCTGTGTTCACCTTAGCCAAAAGCCTTAAGTGAAAGAAACTGGCCTTAACTACAGAGTTACTATCTATGAAAACCCTTAACGGTTGTAGTATGAAACATTTCCATAGAACCCACATCCACCTGACCAGTATCAGTGAACCCATTTGGTCAAAAACGATCAAATTAACCTTAATTGAATGTCATCTGCGTAACAATGAAATGAAACACTGAATTTTCTGAATATAGAACCCAATGGTAAACTATATAAAGAAAGAAAGTAACAGCCCTAAAATGAAGCCTTGAGGAACTCCATGGGATAGAGGTCTCGGCGATACTGTATTGCCAAATCTAACAGAGAAGCTTCACCTATTCATATATGACTTAAACCACTCCAGTAATGTGCCTATAATACCTATACATTTCTCCAGACACGACATGAGGATACCATGGTCAATTGTATTGAATGCAGCAAAAAGATCCAACAGCATCAGCAGTACATTATTTCCGTTGTCTGTTGCCATCAGTAAATCATCATAAACTTTTAAAAGTGCAGTTTCTGAACTGAGCAGGGCTTTAAATCCAGTCTGAAATATTTCACAAATCTTGTTAGTATCTAAAAAGACTGGTTGGTTCAACACAACTTTCTCTAAGATCTTTGAAAGAAGTAGCAGTTTAGAATATGGTGGGGTCAAGATGATTTTTAAGCACATATTGTACTATTGCATGTTTAAACAGTGAAGGTACGGATCCAGATGTCAGGCTGCTATTAATTAACATTTCGATCCATAAATTGAGAGTTTCAGCTAAATCTTTGAAA
>JAYDZG010000021.1:8391932-8402525 GCA_034509265.1 Microcambeva bendego
AATAATAATAATAAAAACAGGACCTACACTAACAAAATATTATTAGATGAACCACATTGTGTATTATTAGGACCCTAATACATCTAAATGTGTTTAATGTCACAGACCTTGTTGTCAAAATGTCCAGCGATGGAGTGAGGTTCAAAAGTTCTTATCTGTGTACACTGACTCGAATGGGAATCTTTCAAACTAATTTACTCGAGTAGTATATTTGACTGCTTTTGACTTCTTTTTGACTAACGGATTGCTAACTGAATTGCTGTAGGATTGCTATGATGACATTATAGTGCAATTTTAACCAGCAAACATAAAGGCACGAGCTTGGTGGTCAAGTTAGTAGACTAGTAATCAAAAGATTAGTAGCTCAAGACAAGTAGCCTAAACAAGGCCCTAAAACCTCAATAGCTTGAACTGTATTCATTGATAAATCAAACTGAAGAGAAATATCAAGCATGCTAAATATTTAGATATGAGTCGAGCAACTGGCAATAGCACGCTGTCAAACTACAGCCAATGTCAGTGAACTTAGAGGAAGATGTAATTTGACATGCTAATGCACTGTGCCACCTATCCCCGTTGGTTTGAATGTCACAATGCTAACTGTGTTAGCTTAGTAGCAAAAACCGACGTCATCCCTGTATAAGTATTAGTTAGACAGCTGCCTATGTAGACAGTAAGACAGCAAGTCAGCTCCATATGTTTTCAAACACGCACATAGTATCAGTCGTGCAGTGTGAACTCTACAGTCACCTGAACAACTTGAAAGTCCATGTAGTGTGAACTTGGCATAAAGCACTTTGGATAAAAGCATCTACTAAATTCTGTAAAAGTCAATTTTATTATTGGTGCATACCATCGCCACATAATTCTCCTCGCTGTCTGCAGAATCAGTGCTGGTGATGCTCTGAGTAGAGACTGGTCGGCAATGTTGTGATGAGATGGAGTTCATAATAGGCCTGAAAACAAAGACAAACAAGCAAAACGCTTGATTTGACAACAACACGTAGTTTGATTAGCATAAACAGAAAATTATTTTAGAACCTACATAGGTCTGGTCCAGGATAAGGTAACCGGGCTCTTAAAAGGAAGTTCATCAATGATGCTATTGTGCCTCAAATCCAGAGGTGTTGGCTTAACTACGAATGACAGAGAATAATAGATTAGAAACTTGAAACTTATAATTGAATGTGTAGCTTGATGTTATTTATTGCTGTAAACACTAGGAAATAAAATAAATCACATGCATACCCAAACACATCAAAATGTAAAATACCTTTTCTGTTGGGTTTCAGGTTACGGTTTATTGGTGGCGGCGTGACATCACTCAGGCGACTCGGTCGGTGGCACAGTGAAGCCGTGCTGCCTTTTCTGGCTGGCAGAGTAGCAGAGAATCCTGGGAAATCGAAGTGGTGTGGCCCAGGACTCATCGGAATATAGTTGTTCTTGGGACTGTCCGCCAGGGCAGCGTTGAGAGGGGAGGTGGAAGAGCCAGGGTTCATAGGGACGTAATTGTCTTCGGAATTTGCACTGTCCGAACGTGTCAGAGGAGTTTTCGCTCTCTGTCAAAAAATGAGAAGCACAAATAAATAATAAATAAAGTACTGATGCAAACATTTCCTTATTTTGTTAACTTAATCACATGGATGGATGGATGGATAGATAGATAGATGGGGGGTGGCTGGAAGGATGGATGGGTGGATGGATGGGCTTGGGTGGGTTGGGCAGTTGGATAGATAGACAGACAGACAGACAGACAGATAGATAGGTTTGCAGTATGCTCTGAGACACTTGACTTCTCGACTTACCAAGTATGAGCTGAAGCCATCATTAACCGATTCCACAGACTGACCAGAGTTATTAAAATAGTTTGGACGCTGGTGACTGTTGGTCTCAAATGAAGATCCTGTGAAGTGATACAGACATTCACATTAAAAGGCACATCTTCTAAGATTAATTCATTCAATTATACCAGTATAGAATGCACACTCTTTGCAAGGCAACAGCATGTAACATTTATTTTAAGCCATTTGCGTCCAGATTACGCTTTCTGTGAATGTGTCCGCCAAAGCACAGGTGCATGAAGAGACTGTGACTGAGCCAAAAGGGTCAAAAGGTCAGTTCTGGGCCTGACCGAGAACACAGCCACTATGGAGACGCAGAATGGTGCCTGTTCTTGTTTTTTTACTGCTTATCAGGCCGGAACGAGCCACTTAGGGACTGCAGGCATGGTTTGAATTTCATTAGCCTCCCCGCAGATCAGAGCAGCTTGGACCAGATTGCCTCTGTTTTAACTTAGTGTGCACTGAATGGAAAAGAGGAGAAGAGAGAAAGCTGAGGATCAACAAAAGCTAAATGGAAAGGTCTGAGTTTGTGACTAAAACAACAAGCAGTCAATGAAAGTCGGACAATTAGGCAGTTTAGTAAACGCTGTTGGTCTAAAGGGTCAGTTGTGAAACTAAGTATTAAAAGTATTTATGGACATCATTGAGTGCAGGACAAACAGACTTAAAAATGTGTTTGTCGCTCATGCCATCACACAGTATAACTCCTCTCTGGGGGAGAGAACGGGTACCGGGAGTACAGAGGATGGCCAAGAGAAAGAGCAGTAGTCTGACTCCAACAATTCACAATATTTCACCCTTTTATATTTCACTGTATTTTACTTACAAACTGTTTTACATGGTATATTATTATTTTATTATTCAATTTCCTCTCTCTCGCTCTCTCTCTGATTTTACTTTAAGCTAAAGTAAGAATGGCCTACCTCTATGAAGCCTGATGTTCTCGACAGCTGGAAGTGTGTTCCGCCGGGGGATAACCGACACCGTGGCGACTTCTCCGTTCTGTCCTCCAAGTGACTGAGGGCTTCCCCAGCGTGTTTCTGAGCTCATGTTGGGTTTGGGCGGTCGGGGTGGTGGTGGGCCTCCGGTAGAGTCTGCGCTGTTTAAAGCGTTGTGGTTCCTGTCGAACGTGCGTGGGATCTGGTAGAAGAAGCCCAGCGAGCTGGGCAGGTCGTAGTTATCGGGAGGACGTTGATCGTTGAGCTGTGCTGTGGCTAGGGCGTTACAGGGTGTCTTATAGGTGTAGACTTCCTCGGACTCCAGGTCACACGAGTCCTCGGCGCTGTGGGCACGTGGGAGCACGTAACCGGCCTCGCTGGGGGAATCGGCGCGTGTGCCTATCTGTTGGTGTTTGTTGGATTTGGGGAGGCTGTAGGAGCCGTGGAGTTGGGCGCTGCTCCCGTTTAGACAGGGCGAGAAGCCGTGAGCGAGACGCTGCACTGCTGAGTCACTGCCCAGCAACAGACTGCTACGCTGTGCCTGAGAAAAACTAGCACTTCTGGTAGAGACACGGATAGAATACACAACAAACACACAATCGTCAGTTTTGCAGAATTTCCTTTAATTTTTAGACATACAATGTCATAGTATTATGAACACTTCCTTCTTTTGACAGCTGTGGGAGCGTCATGGTCTTGAGATTCATCCATGTGAAGGAACTCTCAACTGTTTTAGGTATATATACACCCTAGCAGATCCCATACACCCATACCCAGCGAGACGATATGACACGTCACACAGCTAGAAATATCCAACCCAGACTTCTAAGTACCACCCGGGCCCCCTAATTCCGCAGACTTTAACTCGATTGAGCATCTGTAGGACCACCTCGATGGTCGTGTTTGCCCCCCCACACCGTCCAGTAACTGGGATGTTGTCCTGCTGTCCATGCGGCACATCCATCCGTCTGTCCGTCCATCCATCTATCTACTAACTAATCTTTCATCCATCCATCTATATTAGCTGACTCAAGATTAAAAGAAATTAAAGACACACACAGCATTAGAGTCTATATTTTCTATATACAATAACATTATTCGATGTTATATTTGTCAAGTAAATAGAAATGCTGTAATGTCTTATGCAGTAAAGTCTTGTGCCGACTTCTACTAAAGAATGGACAGTTACTTGACAGTATACTTGACAGTATCAACACACATTTTAAGACTATATAAGCTAAATTTGGCATCATGGCTTCACTCTGAGCTAATGTAATTTTCCGATTTGGAGTACATTGTGAGTATATCACATGATTCGAGCATGGTTGCTATCTGCTACACATTTAAGCCATTCACGCACTGTTGTATCGTTGCTTTATCCAGTTCAGGTTCAATGGGTTCAATTAACCAGATGAAATGTAGGAAACACCCCAGATAAATCAACAGTCCAATTTGAAGGCCTTTAACACTGTCCAGATATTATTTTTGCAATGCACATTTATCATGGTAGTCACTTGGTGGTGTGTATGGGATCAACACAGCACTGTGGCTGTTGTCACAGTGCGTTGAGAACTGAAATATTCAGCCACTGGCATGTTGTTACCGACTCTGATCAGAACCAACACACATTTAACATGGCCGTGCGTAGTCTATAAGTGTACTCTAACTGTACACTGACGAAATGGACGAGTAGGGTCTAATGTAATTGCAAGTAAGTGTACAGGGTTTAAAATCACCCACGACACTGATATGCTTCTATTGATGTGTAACATATTTCAATGTCTGATGACACATAACAGCTGGTCAGTATTAGCCATTTGATGCCTCTTTAATAATAAAGGGTAAGTTATTACTGATCTGTACACTAAGTAAACATGTACTAAAGATAACTGACAGATAATTACAAATCGGCGAGTGAATCGACTGGTTGAGGACTTTGTCTAGAAAAGGCCATTAGAACTTGCCTGCACTGAGATGTATGGGTTTGTAGGATATTATTTAAAAAAAAATATGCTTTGTATTTTTGGAACATGATTTCTTGGAAACTACTAGTACAAAAATAGAATATTATTAGAAAGAGAATTAAACGAGATTTAAAATGATGTGCTACTTGACCCACTTCCCAGATGTTAAGGATTACGCAAACTCATCCCAAAGCGGTAAACCATGAAGGCTGCAAATATTCTTTAAAAGTGCTCCTCTTGACAATTACATTTTATATTATATTTATGTTTCAATACCACTTCATTCTAGGCTATATCCAGTTAACCTGCCTGCATGTTTTTGGACTGTGTGAGAAAACCAACACTACATGGGGAGACCATGCAAACTCAACCAAAGACAAAACTCGAGCTTACTGGGCCACCCCTGACCTTAGGCAGTACTTACATATTACATAACTGTTTATTGACTCGTGTCATGATTATATTTAACTAACGTTGCAACATAAAAGATAAAAATAGTATTACAGTATTTGAATTTCACAGATTTCTCATTATTATTTCTCAAATTATTTAGTGGTCTTAGGGGGAGCACAGTTACAAAGTGAGTAGCACTGAAGTGCTGACCCTGAACCAAGATAAATTGGGAGGGTTGTGTCAGGAAGGGCAACCAGCGTGAAAACTCCGCCAAATTACGATCCACTGTGGTGACACCTAACAGGTACAGTAGTTTTTTAGTGCTCTAAGCTTGCCTTTATTATAGTTTTATTATATAAAGGTTTTGTTTTTAGATTAAACTGACCTTAAGTAACCTTTCAGACTAACACAGATTCGTTTGGTAATATAGTTTTTTTTACAGGAGAGGGAAGCGGGTTGTTTTGATACCACAGGAAGCCAACAGGGGTGGCTCCAAAGGTCATGACCCTTACCGAGTGCTCTCGCTCTTCCGGCTCATGCATTGGTGGAGGAGAAGGTAGTCCTGGGGGGCGCTGTTCGACAGGGGGCCGTGAGAGTGCCGCACAGGCATGTCGAAGGTGAACAGCATCGGCTGGCTGGAGTGGGACGGGACCGAAGTCTTCCGTTCACCAAACAGAGACGCGAAAGAGCTGCTGAAGTCACCAGCCATGGAGCGCAGCAGGTGGGCTGGTCTCTCATCTGCAATAGAGAACAACAGACAAATTTAACACCCTCCATAAAATGATTTCAATGTAGCAGCATTAAGGACGATTTCCAGGGTGCGATCGGTCAGCTGAAACTAAAACAGATCACAAACATCATGGACTGGCAGGAAACAGGATGTTCTACAAGCTGCAGGCTACATGAGTGACCCCACTGTTTTGAATATATTGATTCTTTTTTTGCACGCCTGTACAGAATAAAGAGCACAAAAAGCAGCCGATGTCTCCTTCCTGGCGAGATCAGTTAATACCAGGTAATTTAATTAGGACAATATTTCTGGGGGTGGGGGGTATTTGTGCTAATAATTATTTTTCAAAAGTACTTTGTAATATGACATGAACTCTTATTGGTCAGCAAACCTCTGTCAGTTTTGTAAATGTATGTTGCTTATGCCCTGGTTGCCAGATATTTTGTTTTTCCAAAAAAATGGATGGATTTATTTGGAAATAAACTCTTTGGCGGGTGGACAAATTTGGATTGTGTGTAATATAAATAATGCATTTTAAAAACTTTGTAGGCTATGTCAAAGTGTTTTCGGAATTAGCCCTTTTTAATCTATAATAATCATTACTATTTTTTTCTTTCTCGGCACACAATTGAGTAAATAATACAAGTCTTCGCTTTGGATTTTCTTGGTTGACATCAGATTTCTACTCTTGGGGTCTTCCTAGTTGAAAATTAGAATAGGCAGGAAGCCAGAAACCCGTCCATATGACCTTAGTTCCCATTAGACATAAACAAGCTTGGCAGAAAGAGAAAACCAAAGAGTGGGTGGACTAGGAAGTTTGGTCTTCTGCTTCATGAGTGTTACACATCTACAAACAAAAAAAAATAGAAGGTTCCACATTTCTTCATGTTTCTGAATAGTAACACATCAATCCTTTTTTACTACACAGCAACAATATACTGATTAACTGTCACAATTGTCATATCATCATACTTTTAACTTGGAACCCAATAAATGACTAAAATACTACAATAGTTGAGAAATTTAAGTTAAACAAATATGTTTAAACAGATTTGTGGCCCGCGGGTTGTATTTTTTTCAAAAGTTCAAAGTTATTTATTTCAACAGATGTTTAACGGCCTATAACTCAAGCTGCAATTCATATACAATAATATACACTTTTGCATGATTCAGTGGAGAGGAGAGGGGGAACTATGGAGCTCCCGTCAGCATGGATGAAGTACCTTATGATGGACACGAGTGAGGCTCAGTGTTGCCAGATTTGGCGGTTTACCACATATTCCACCAATTGTTGCAGATATCCGAGGGAAAACGAGTTTTTGCGGATGGACACAGGTTGGGCTGGTTTGTAATCATTTCGACGGCTTTAAATATATAATGTAATTGCAAGTAAGTGTAGAGGGTTTAAAATCACCCACGACACCGATATGCTTCTATTGATGTGTAACATATTTCAATGTCTGTTCAATGTCTGATGACACATAACAGCTGGTCAGTATTAGCCATATGATGCCTCTTTAATAATAAAGGGTAAGTTATTACTGATCTGTACACTAAGTTAACATGTAAACATCCGCAAGCTGGGCTGGTTTGTAATCATTTCGACGACTTTAAATATATATTTAAAAAACGATTGCTTTCAAAAGCAACTGGTTTATAAATAGGCCAGCCTTCTACCACCACATCCAACCTGTTAAGAAAAGTTTGATTTACAGGTTATTCTTTTTGGAAAGGTTTTTATATGAAAACCACTGTTGCAATCTGGCAACCCTGGTTGGGCTGATAATTATGGGTTGCGTGAGGCAGTGTGCAGATAAACGAAACTTTAAAAACAGCTGCTTTACTTTCTGTATTCCTCGATTTACATTACCTCTAAATCTCATCTGTTAATGCTGGTTCTGATAGAAAGGTGTCAGAATACACAGTGCAGCACAGTTTCTGGGCTCTTTTGGCAGCAAACGGGGGACCAATATAATATTAGGAATGTGGTCATGATGTTATGCCTGGTCAGTGTATGTATGAGCTTCCTGGTTAATGATTAACTGTTGATTAAAGATAGCTCTTTTTAGAACACTAACAAAGTTTTTCAATTGAAATGAAGCTTAAAAGTATCCAACAGCTTTAAGCTTTAAAAACAAGCTAAAAACAAAATCAATTCTGAATGGACTGAAATGACATGACCGTGCGGGTGAATGAGGTCATACTGCTGACTTGAGGCAAAGGAAGATAGGAGACAAAGACAGATACAGATGTCCCTCATGTTGTCCACTGCACAACAGGAAACCGGCATGACCAGGCCAGAGTCAGTAGGCTCATACTAGCCTTCAATTAGCCTATTGTTTTAGGAGGATGCACGAGCCCTCACATGTCTTGTTAAGAAATGACTGGTGAAATCAGTAAATGTTCTCAAACCATTTGTAAGAGCTGCCAGTCCCCAGACAGACACGGTTCTGTATTGATTTACCGGGGGGACGCTCCTCCCCCTCCCCGCTCTGGAAATAAGATACACTATGGTATGGCTTCATTTGTTACACGGCTTGCTGGAATCAAGTTGCATGAAGGTGAAAATAACTCTGACGAGCCGGGGGGACCGCATACGAACCCTGTAGGGAAAGATGAAGAGTGTCTTGACCCAAAATGGAGGGACCCAGCTGAGGGAGCAGCCCTGATGGCTTATCGCTGACACTAATGGGACTGGTGATCGATACGTCGACTAGGGTAAAGTGGCTAAAAAGGCTGCTTCGCCTCCAGATTGATAGCACTGTGGAGAAGCGTTTGGGCTGTGGTTTGGACTTAAAGTAGTGGGAGAGAAACGGATGAGTAATAATTAGGGATGTAACGATACACTCTACCATACGATTCACGATACTGGGTTCACGATACAAATCTCCCTGATTTCTTTAAACAAATTAAAATGTAACTCAAATGATTGTAATTATTTCCCTTAAAAATAAAATATTATATATGTGATGTTCTTTCATTTATTGACAAAATGAATGGCTTTTTGAATTATGCCCAATTTGGCAACTCGGTTTCGTCAAACAGGTGAGGTGAGTAGTGGCAGCGGCCTCTGCTGTTCAAAATGAGTACCGATTCATATCGATTTGACTCCATGTGCGCCATGTTAATCGATTCTTTACTGACTTGTGGTGCATCATTACATCCCTATTAATAATTAAAAGGGGATCAGTAAAATGTATTTTGTTGATTATACATTTATTCCTTAATACATAGAGCAAGCAAAAAGTCAGAGATCAGTAAAATTATTTTTAAAATGTTTCATTCCTTAACACTCAATTGCTCGTACTGTGGGTCGCTTTGAATAAAGATGTCTGCTAAATGCCAAAAATGTAAATGTGAGAAGCTTTTTGCCCCCAAAAGAATTAAATGTTTGTGCTCAACTTGAAGCTTTGCATTTTAACACAGATTTACATTTACATTTTCAGCATTTAGCAGACACCTTTATCCAAAGTTACTAACATTAGTTATAGTATACAGTCTGAGCAATGAGGGTCAAGAGCCTTCCTCAAGGGCCCAACAGCAGCAACCTGGCAGTGGTAAGGTTTGAACCAGAACCAGCACCCTAACCACCAAGCTAAGTCTGGCCCCACAGATGTTTCCACATACACATTGGTTCCACATTTAAATTGTCTAAAAAAGGTCAAGACTAAGATTGGTTGTACTCTAGGACCTAGCGAGTGGCCTTCGAACCTTTACTAAGCTAACACAGTTAGCATCTTGCCATTCAAACCAAAGGGATGAGGTGGCACAAAGCACAAGCATGTCAGTTAACATCTCCATGTACTGAATTTGCAAATAATTACAGTTTGTATTTTGATATTTGTTTGTAGGTTTCGTTGGAATTAATTGTTCGCAACCCAAAATGATCATATGGTAAAACGTTTAAGGTTTTATAAGGGTGTTTAACATTTCCTGTGTATCACATTCAAAGAGTATCCGACTACTCACAAGTCATTCAGGGGTTTTCCACCACAAGACAATCTATATTCTATTTCTAATATTATATATCTGAATGTACAGTGCTAGCAAATTGTGATTCTGTCCCCTACAGGTGCTAGGTCAAAAACTAGCTGAGCTGTTGCTGTTCTTTTCCTGTTTTTATCAATGGTATGTCACAGACTGTCTCGCTGGCAAGACCGCCACTATCTAATACAATTAGGAATCTAAAATTAGCAATAGTGGTACAAAAAAGAAATAATACAGTCCTTTATCATGGGTTATTTTCCTTTCTCTGTTGTGTAACGCATCCTAGGACAGACGATGAAATGAATTATATCTCTCGCAAGATAGAAGTCTTTTGACTTGATCTGATTAGGTTGCAGGAAACTACAGACAGCCCAGAGTGTTTCTCATTAAGGACTTTAGAAATGGCTTCAATGTGAGCATGAATGCAGCTGGGTTTCTTATTTTTAAGAACTTTACTACCAAAGTCAGAGTTCTGTGTATTTTCTGATCCACAATACTGAGCCAGTTATGATGTCACAGTCACAGAAATGACTCTCTGCTCACATCTGCTGCCAAGATATGCAAAAACATCACATGGTTGGTGTTATTATTTTAGAACAATGTGTTTTGTGCTACATTCTTGTGAGAGAAATTAAGATCATTCATGTGGGTGAAATGAACATTATGTTAAATTAAAATTATTGGATTGTGATTACATAAATAAGAAGCACTGTCACCTCAAAGCAAGAAGGTCCTGGTTC
>JAYDZG010000021.1:8435181-8450315 GCA_034509265.1 Microcambeva bendego
CCTACAGGACAATTCAGTGTCTCCAATCAACCTGGTAGCATGTCTTTGGACTGTGGGAGGAAACCGGAGTACCCGGAAGAAAACCCACGCGGACACGGGGAGAACATATAAACTCTGCACAGTAAGGACCTAGATCGCCCCACCCGAGGAACGAAACCAGGATCCTCTTGCTGTGAGGCGACAGTGCTACCCACCAAGCCACCGTGCCCGACTTTCCTTTAATTATTTCTCTTATAAATAATAATTGCATCTTTATTTCTGACGTAGGTACAGACTATGAAAAACCATTTTGAATTAACCTCGAACCTGGCAACCAAGCGTTTAGCGCCAGTGACGTCAACCAGGCGAGGTGTACAGCGCCAGTGCCCAAGAGACTATTTGAATCGGCATTTCATTGTCATTTTTATCTAAGTGTGTAAGTGTCAAAAACAAATCCCATTATTTTACATGAGCCAAAGCACTTCCACAGGACGAGAACAAACGAACAGGTTTCCCATACATCCTAACAGGTTAAAAAAATGAAACCCAACCCCACACCAATTGATGAATGACTGTACTTAATCATGCTGTACAAGCCGTATACAGAAAGCCCATTTCACTGGCGGACGAAAGCACACATGACGGGCAGAACTGATAATGTGAGGCATGACGGTTTCTGCACTCAAAGCAGGTGTCATCGATCTATGTTTATGTGTTTAAAAGATGAGCTCAAGTCATCTGTAGGTCAAGATAAACTGTGTGTGTTGTGTGTGTGTGTGGTCGAACGATGGCATTTAAGATACATATTTACCGGACAGACGATGTGTTCATTTTGTAAAGTAGTGTTTGACTAACCATTTACCAGACGGCCCTTTAAGACATGCTTTATGACAAACACACACAGTGTTTTCCGATGAAATAACCCCCATCATGGCATGATAACTCGAGCAAACACCGCCGACAAAAACGCTCCGTCCCTTCTCCTAACAGCTCTCGGGTGTAATCTTCCTGCTGTCTTGACATGATCCAGAGCCCTTCTGGTTGGCGATGGCAGCATTCCATCCCACGTAGCCCAGGAAATAAACAAGACGAGAGATGAAACAGGATGGTGATGGGGAACAGAGCAGAAGAGGGTCTGTGTCGGGTTGGCGCAATAAAATCCCCCTGCGGTTCATGTTCGACTGCCCCTGCTTCCCAAATAGTCAAAACATCGTCTCAGGACCGGCAGCTGTACCATGTTTGACATTAGGGTGAGGAACTTTACCACCCCCGAAATACACGTTAAAGGATGTGCAAAGTAGGAAACAGCCTGAAGCACAGAGCATTACAGGCCTGGAAATAAGTCTGAAAAACCTTGTGAAAGCTATGATGTGTAGGGATGTAACGATACAGTCTACTCACGATGCGATACAAATCCCAAAACTTGTTCATGAAATGATTTTTCCTCAATTTTTTTTTTATTTAAGCCAAATTATTTGTTATTAACTTAAGTTTCCTTTTACTTTACAAAGTTAGCCTTACTAAAAAATAAGACTTTGTAATTATTTTTTTTATTAATGTAAACAATGTCCTTTTATTTCTGGAGGTAGTTGTCTATGTCAAAAACAATGGATGATTTTTTTGTGAATATTAAAAGAATCATCGATATTAATCTATTCCTCCTGATCGTTACATCCCAACTGATGTGTATTGTCCAGTGACTTGTTGCGAGACTTTTTAAGGCAGCTCTCCAAATGTTTCAATTATAGTTTAAAAAGCAACACAAACAAGTCACTCCTGATATCCGGGCACTAAACTTGAGCATCTATATAACTAAGCTATCAAGATTGGGAGGATGTGTATAACACATGCTTCCTCTAAAACTCAATTGAAATCAATCACTTAGATATATATCAGTACAAAGATCAAGCTGCTTACTACCTAATTACAGCTACCTTAATTTCCTTTCCTTCAGATAATTAGCACTTTTCCTTTACTGGGGAGCTACCGCCATAAATTGCAACCTTCAAGCTTCTTCTGCCCAAACTGGCAACCTTCTGATTATAAGTAGAACACATTAACTTGTGAGCTACCTCTGTCCTAACGGGCAACCTTTAGATAAGTAGTCTAGTCCCTTATCTGGTAAGCGAACACGGCCCCACCTGGCAACCTTCTGAGTAGTAGTACAATACCCTAAACTGGTGACTTACCATTGCCCCGCCATGCAAACCTTCCCATTACTAGTACAATACCTCAACTGGTGATCTACTACTGCCCCAAATTGCAACCCCATTTACTAGTACAGTACCTTACCTCGTGAGTTACCTCTCCCCTAACTGGTAACCCTCTAATTCCTAGTGCAGTACCTCACCTTGTAAATGACCAGTGCTCTAACTAGCAACATCGGAGTTTGGACTGTAAATATGCTAACACAGAAAGACTGGCCCTAAGTAGGACTCCAACCCAGGACCTTCTTGCTGTGTGCTGCCCACTAAACCACAGTGCCACCCTATTTAAAGGGTGGGGGGGTTGAGAAAATCAAGGGAGGAAATGCCAACCCCAGCGCCGGCCCTTCATGTGTTACTTTTGTTTCGCTCTGAGCAAGATTCGACCCTAGTGGAAAAACAGGCAATTAATAAAAAGGTTGTTTGCTGAAATCAGAATGACACATTGTTCCTAAGACTAAAATTTAACACTATGGAAAATTATAGTTTCAGAGATCATTTAAAAAAACAAAATGGGTGGATGGTTTTGGGGTTACACCTCTGGTACTTAATGCTGAAATCAATCTCTGAAAAGAAATACTGAATGAGACTGAGACTGGGAAGCTGAACGTCCTGTTTATGAACCTTTTAAACAACCACAGCCAATTCAAGTGATGCGACACGATCCTTCATTTTCAATCAGACCTATATTGTGGTACCAACTTCTAGAAAGAAAAATGTTGCTTCTGCTAGAGCAGTGAGTGACAGCGAGGCATTCTGGTTAATCAGAATTCATTGTGGAGCTTCCAATGCCTCGTGCCATCTGTGGTGCTGCTAAGTTTTTGTTCCAGCGATGAAATCGTCGTGGCACCGGCAGTGAACGTCAGCAAGAGGAGACGGGATGAAAAAAAGGTTTTTATGTCCTTGTATCTTAGTCTCACACAAGATATTAAGGGCATAAAATATTAGACAAAAATGACCAAATACAAGCTGTTGTGGAAGCTAGAATAAATAATGTACATCATGCTGGCATTGTTTCGATGTTTTCTTTAAATTATTTGCAAACGTAGCATTTAAAAGTAGAACACTGTGCTTCTGGGTAACAGTCAGCTAGATATTAGCCAATAAAAAACATGAAATAAAAAAATACGGCAAAGCAAAAAGCAACGTTGTTCTACCACCAAGTCAATCCTGAGAATAGCAGTGAAGTTAAGGATGTAATGATACAATCTACACACAATGTGATACGATTCACGATACTGGGTTCACAATAAGATTTCTCCGATTATTAAACAAAATAAAATTAAAGACAAATTAAAACAAAGTTTCCTTAGATTATCTTTTTTTTAATTATCATTTTTTAGATACTGAATGTCCTTTTATATTTGAGGTAGGTACAAACAATACAAAATAATGCTGCATTTCCCTTATTGCGTAAAAAGAAACGTAATGGAATGAAATTTTAAAACAAATCCAACATTATATAATAAAAAAAAACTGGCAACCCTGTGGTGATTTATTTATTTATTTATTTATTTATTTTTATTTATTTATTTATTTTTAATTATTGTTGTCTTCCGTGCGTCGTAATCGAACATCTTTTTAATGGGTGCGAGTCACACAGAAACACCCTGGACATCACCAATAGGGCAATTCAGTGTCTCTAAAGTGACACAACACGTCAAGATTTCCAGTGAATTCCTCACAATGACCCTTAAAAACATCAAACAACCATGTCCCTAGGAAAACTTCCTCTCTCGTTCCCTACATTCCCTGTTTCACATGTTGGAAGTACAAATTCAGTGGCCCGATGACCAATGTATGACTTGTATGTCGAAGTTTAGAATTAAAATGTGGACGTTTCAGACCTCTTTGTGAAAGTACACACAGAGGGACGTTGACAGCATAAAGGTGGGAAAAGAGTGAATGTATTAGATTATGTAATATAGATTTTACAGTTAAAGAAAATTATCAGACTTGATGATCTCGTCACATGACTAGAAAAGTCTGACATTGGTTGGAAGGGCATAACCAAGACTTCCAAGTACTACCACACCCCCCTGATTCCGTTGGCATAAGCCCAATTGAGCATCTGTGGCACCTCCTTTTGTTCACTCGATGGATCCTCCCCCACACGCCCTCCAGCAGGTGACAACCTGTGACGACCTCCCAGGAACTTATTGAGTCACTCCCATTGCCACCATTACTGATCTTGTAGTAAACTGAATTGGTTGGACCAGTAAAGCCTTTTCGTTGCTCCCACGTCCAGTTCCGAGGTCTGTATGTCATTGCAAGTGTTTTCAATAGTAGACAGACATATATTTGCATGGGTGCCTTGACCGGTCAGAGACTATTCAGCCCTGAAAGGGTATTATTCAGTGCATGCGGTGACCCCTCCCCCACCCACACCAGTATTAAAATGACCTGCAATTTGAGCCTATCTGTTGGTCATAGATTTCATGTCAGTGAGCTCCTAGCTAGGCTGTTCCTGAGAAGATCTGGCTTTGTCTCATGCTGCTTTTAAATTTCAACTGTAACAGATCCAACAGTAAACTTTAAAGAACTAACGATTCGAAAAAAAAAAAAAATTATAATCACTGATGACTAATCATCGATTGTCAATCGTTTTTAATGCTCTTCATTTTTGCCAGCCAGCATCGATATTCAAGGCTGAATCTTTGTCAAGCCAATCTCATGTCATGCATGTTCTGTATGTTTGAAGAGATGTGTAGGTCAGGGTGGTTTGATTGCTTTTATTATAAAAAAAATGCTGAACATCATAAGGAAACTACTGCTGCAATCTGGCAACCCTGTCTGCATTCATTGTTCCCTATGTAGGCAGTAAGATAGCATGGGAGCTTACTAGGGTTTTGAACTCAATCAACTTGTGTTGAGCACCTTCACAACTTGCTCTTACAAACCTTCCGGATGTTCGGTATTAAGAAACATACGTGTCATACAGCGAAGTACTTTTACGAATTACTTCACAATTATGACACTAAATAAAAGTCTTGTTGACCCATATAGTGCAGTTGGCGGCACGGTGGCTTAGTGTGTAGCACTGTCGCCTCACAGCAAGAAGGTCCTGGGTTTGATACCCGGGTGGGGTGATCTAGGTCCTTTCTGTGTGGAGTTTGCATGTTCTCCCCGTGTCCGTATGGGTTTCCTCCGGGTACTCCGGTTTCCTCCCACAGTCCAAAGACATGCTACCAGGTTGATTGGAGACACTGAATTGTCCTGTAGGGACTGGCGCCCCATCCATACAGCACAGTGTATCGTTACATCCCTACTGTTAACAATTCTAATTTTACCTCTGTGCTCCATCGCTGAGTTATTAAAGCTATCCCCCAACACGAACCATTCCCTAGATTATCCCCGCCCTTTTAAAGCTGAAGTCATCTGCTTGGAAAGGTAATATTTCACACCAGCCTGAGACCACTCTCTGTAAAAAGATGGGGACGAGAGACGCCCGCTGAGGACGTACCTTTAAACCCGAGGCTCCACTTGTCGTCCCGAACGAGCCACACGGAGCACTTTTAATCAAGACCTGCCTGTCCACCGTGTGACCCTGGTCATGTGTCATGCGCACACGCGTACACACACGCATGCATAAGCACACACATCTGGCTGGGGTGACATCATCCGTAATAAAGCCCTCAGCAGTCAAAACAGGTCAATATATCTTTTTCTGATCATCCCGAACTTTAGTGCCACGACAACACGAGAACGCAAGAGATGATTGTGAGCACAGAACGTCTCGGAACTTCCTTTGAAGTGATGACATCATTTTCCTGTGAATTTCGGAGACGTGTGATTGGAGGAAATTTATTATTGGATGGAAATATGCTTCCAAAAAAAAAAAAAAAAACACATAAACACTTCCAAGTAATGAAATAGAACACCTTTATTTGTCCTGCACATGTCATTATGTTTCCGCGTATCCTAGCTTGTTTGGAAACTAAGGTCAGAGCACAGTGTCAGTCATTGTATAGCACACCTGGAGCACACAGGGTTAAGGGCCTTGCTCAAGGACCCAACAATGGTGGCATGGCAGAGCTGGGGTTCGAACTCTCAACCTTTCAGGGGGGCTCGACAGGATTTAAAAATCATTTATTAACAATTGATTTTAATAGTCTTTTGTTTTAAACTACTGTAATTAATTGAACAATTGAAAAAGTGTACTTACTCATTGTCTTTAACCCCTTATCCTAATTAGGGTCAGGTAGGGGTGCTGGAGCCTATCTCAGCTCTTCAACGGGCGCAAGGCACACGGTAAAACTCTGGATGAGGCGCCGGTCCATCGCAGGTACGTACCGGACAATTCAGTGTCTCCAAACAACCTGGTAGCATGTCTTTGAACTGTGGGAGGAAACCAGAGCCCAGAGGAAACCCACACAGACACAAGAGAGCATGCAAACTCCGCACAGAAAGGACCTAGGTCGCCCCACCCGGGGACCGAACCCAGGACCTTCTCGCTGTGAGGCGACAGTGCTACATTGTCATATTAAAGTGTTGCCTGGTTTGGACGGTTCATCCAATTTGGTAGATTTTGAAAAAGTTTTTGGCTGGAAATCCGGTTGCAATCTGGCAACCCTGGCTGTGTAAGCGAGTTTTTAAGCGTGTTTTCCGGCCTAACTCGATACGTTAATTTACACTATATTTTGTTGTTTTTCAAAGTTACTTCTAAAGTGGGAACAAACTATCGAATGGAAATATAATGTGCATACACTGTCATGGAAATGAACCCCTATAGAGGATTTCCATAAATATCGGTTAGTTCCGTTAAGCTTAGCTTACTATTAGTTCTCTTATTTGTTTTGAACTCTTAACCACTGTTCCATTCACTGTCCTCCGCCCACTGTACATACATAAATGACACAGAAAATCCTTAAAATGTAATGTATTTCAGCTCTAAGGAGGCAAACACTGGGGTTGTCTGAAAACCAATTAAGCTGCCTTTCCGCCTACTACTGATCGTTATATATAATTATATGTTGTTTTTTTTATTGGTGTTTAAGATCATGTTTTACACTTTTGGTTACTTTCATGATAGGAAACGGTTACTCATTACACAAGATTCATCAGTACACAGGTTCATATCAAACACAGTCATGGACAATGTTGTACCTTCAATTAACCTCACTTGGATGGTTTTTGGACTGTGAGAGGAAACCGGAGCACCCGGAGTAAAGTGCTCCATCTTGAGCTTAAACCCAGGAACTTACAGCTGTGAGGCGACAGCGCTACTGACTTAGCCACTGTGCCGTCCTTATATAATTATATACAGATGTATAATATATCGATATAGATTATAGATATTTAGTTAACACTTACTAAGCTAACACTGTTAGCCCCAAATCAATGGGCTGAGACGGAACAACTCACTAACATGCCAGCTAACATGACAAGTGTACATTTGCCAATAAATCTCACTTGTATAATTATACTTTTAGAGTTTGACATTATTTTCATGTTCATCCTGGTCAGGGTTCAGTAACGTACCTCCAACAGGATGCAAATCCTTTCTGTTCGATGTCTTGGTCCCACCCCCTTCATATTTTCTTAGATTAGAATAATATGTATTGTAGTTCTTGATATGTATTGTGTATGTTTCTACATTAAAACCTTCCTTCTGTTTTTTCCTTCTTTTGACTAGGTTACAGAGAGCGAATAGCCAAGTCAGTTAAGGTCATGACACGATTTAGATGAGTGTCATGAGCCAGGCGTATTCTAGCGCAAACAACAACCATGTGCCATGTGTAATTAAATGAATGCCCTGATATTTATCCCAGTAACGAAACCCAAGTCCTTTTAGAAACAGCGAGCTCTAAATAAAACACCTAAAACCCCTTTTATAGCTCCGACTGCTCAAAATAGGACCGCGTTCCTTACGGATTTAGAAGCAGGAGACGTTGGATACGTGCTTGTGTGTTAAATGGATGTCGCCCAGTTGTAAATTAGTGTCTAAAACAGGAACTAAGAGACAGTTTAAGCAATAATGTGTGCTTTTTACAAATCAGCGTGCACTGAGAATGAACCACTGTACACATGCAAACTGATCCTTATTGTGTAGCATTAGATCTGAACTTAAACTAACTAAATCAAATCAAAAAGTTTTTTATGGGTACACTATATACTGAGATTGATTGGAAGCCACTGGGACATGAAATGTGCTCGGTAATAAATCTGAGATTCTGGAAGTACATGTGACCAAAAGCAGCCAAAAATCCTTCATACTAAAACAAAACAAGGACCCGAATGTACAATAACCTACATCAAGATTTAAATGCTTTAAAGATTATTTCTGACCTGATTACTCCGGCCTGAACCATTTTCCTTTTTTGCATTTTGCTTCAAAAGAGCTACATTTACTTCATTATGTCGTGGCCTGGTGGTTAGAGAAGTGTGCTTGTGATCAGAAGGTTGATGGTTCGATTACCAGAGCCGACAGGTCACGACTGAAATGCCCTTGAGCAAGGCACCTAACCTCTAACTCCTCCTCGGGCGCGGCGGCTAGGGCTGCCCACCGCTCCGGGCATGTGTTCAGTGCCCCCTAGTGTTCACTCTCTGAATTCAGATAACAAGAACACGGTGCTGAAATGACCTGATAAAATATGTAAGTCACATGTGTAGTGATCATGAATTTTACAGTCCAATAATGTGTTACTGTGAGCTACAATCATCAGTAAGTAAAGCATACCGTTATTCATTTGTTCTATCATTCAGAAACTAAGATTTCACTCATTTCTCGGTTTCCTGAGCCAGAGTGCAACGTTTCCTGTAGATGCCATCAGGAGGAAGTCTGGAGGCTGCTACCGCTGCAGTTCAGCTTTCAGCATCAACACAAACAGGTACGTCCACAGGACACACTAAAACACAAGCTGCGCTCTATATAAAGATCAAACTGTCTACTGTTACATCCTGACTCTTGAGGGGTCAGGGGAGGAAGTTTGTGTCCTTATGGCATAATAATATTTAAAATCGTTGACGGCATCATTCCTTGAGCATTGTATTTTCCAGTTTTTGTGATTGTTATTTCCCTGTGCATGTTAAAGTTTGACCTTTTTTACAGACTATGCATGAGAAGTAAAGAGGAACCTCCATTTAACCGATTTTGGATTTGATTGACAAAATCTGGAAAGTAGAATGTCCAGTAATTCCCATAATTCAGTACCTGTCAGCTAACCAGCACGCAACTGTTTATATGAAAGAAGGAATTGTTTTGCCGCTAGGCTAGTTCTGATCTAGCCTTTTCTCTGTTTCATGCTTACTTTTTGCATTAGTGGTTCTAGTGCTTAGAAACACAAAAGAAGTGGTTAATGAATGAGGTGTTACATTTGATGTTACATTGAGGTTCCTCTGTACTTCACACAAATGAACGATTGAACTGAAAATAGCTAAAATAGCTAAACAGACTGGGACTGCAGTGTTACACCAAAAAATGTATCACACTTAAATACATAATATATATATATATATATTATTTGTATAAGATAAAAATGTAAATAAATGATAGCTAGCATAACACATAATTCAATGATTATTATTATTGCTATTATTACAAGCATTTTTAATTATTGTTATATTAGTATTATACTACTATACTTATTATGCACTATTGTTTAATACATGCATAATTGTTTATGATTAATATACTATTATCATGATGTTATTATTATATTTATATTAATTATTGTTTATTATATGCATTAGGATTATGATTACTATTACTATGCAGTTACTGGCATCAGGCAGAAGTATATGCTGTCTCAAACTCCTTCCCAATTAAACTTTAAAAAAGCCTCTATAGATTAAGTGATTTGGAGTTTTCTTCGTAGTATGATGCTAAAGTAGCCGCAACAATAAGATGAATCTCTTGAGAACGTTATTAGTTACATTCCAAATATGCAGTGCTTACTTTCTGAGAAGTTCTCTTCACTACTATACAAATATCTAGCGCTCTTCCAAATAACACAAACACATACAATATCCAGATGTTTCAAATCTATTTAAAATGTTTCCTGACACAAGCCTTGCGCAATCGTTTTAAGAGGGAATGCAGATACAATGGACTCAACGATGTTTTACACACTTCATTGTGTTTTGAATAGATATAATTGGCATCGTTTACCCATCGGTCTACACCAGATTGCACATAATGACAAAGTGAAGATATCCAAAACTCACTTTAAAAGAAAAACTTGCATCTTGCAACAAAAGTGTTACGATACCAACCACGCCGTTGAACCGCAGTTCGGTTTCCGACATGGTTGGCGTTACAGATCGCCTCCCCGAAAAGTTTAAGTGGTGAGCTGCCCTAATTGGGCTGAGTGCTGCCACCTGACGTTCCCCAATAAAGCCGGGTGCAGCACATACACTTCCGATCAGGCACGTCTCAACCACGTGCAGGTGTCATGGTCGCTGGTGCGTTAGGGACAGACTGGTATCCCCCGGGCCCAACGGGGTTCGGGGGCGTACGGCTGAAAGGCCGGAGGTCCGCGGCACCACTGGATGTTAGGGACAGACCTGGTTCGGCAGCCGCCGTCCGAGAAAATGGCTGCGCCGTGCATCACACCTCATCCAGTGGGGGCTAGGACCCGGAGGAAGCCTCAGCCGTCACCTGTCAGTCGTCCTCTGTTGGCCAAGCTTCGGATTTACGTTTCCCTCCGCCCAATCCAAGCCCCTCTCTTTGTTTTGTTAGTTTTGGTTTCAGTTTTTGTGTTTTGTTTCTGTTCTTGTTTATTTTACAGACGTGACCCCCCCCCCACACACACACACACACCCAGGCCTGTCGGCGTCACCAACACCAATGCTTTGGGAGTCCACTTGTAACTATTGAAACTGACTGGTTTGGGAATGCACACGTCTGGTCTATAAGAACCCACCATTTTCACATTGTTAGGTCAAAAACACTGCCAAAAAGTCCCAGGAACAACCTGTGGTTCTCTGACTACAGAAAAACTTCCACATAATGCAAATCAGCACGGCTGCTGCATTGCAATCAGCTAATTTGATTGCTTTGAAAAAGCAAAGTGCTGATTAGCTCAATCAAAACAAATACAAAATACCCAGCCATCCACAGTGCGGAGTAAAAATAATGTGGCCATGCATCATTACACAGCGGCAAAGCAAAAGCTGGGTATAAAGAAAAGTTTCCTTGTATATGAACCGGTTGCTTCGAATTAAATGACTTAGGCTGCTGACTGTAAACGCAGCAGCCTGTGAGGAATAATCAAGCTCTAGAAGTTGTTCTAGAAATAAGTAGTTTCAAAGTCTGTTGGGATTTAATTTATTGCCATGAGAATATCATATGGCCAAATAATTCCGGCATAATACACACAAACTGGAGTAAGAGTGAACCTCTTTTCTCAAATGCATTTAAATACGACTAGTCTGATGTGTAGAACTCAATCGCAGAGTGGGCCAAAGTTAAAAACCGGGTCGATGTCGAAGGTCAAACAGGATCAGAATTTATTCAACAGGATGGACAAGATATTGGATAAAGGGCAAAAGAAAAATATTTAGCGAGACTAAATGTGCTTTTCCTGTGCACTTTCAATTTGCGATAATAACAAAGCGTTCTTAACTACTGAACTACTGGGATTTTTGATGCTCATTTATTTAAAGGAAAACAGAGCAGCATAAATGTGATTGTGAGATCCTGCTGGTTAGTTTGATATAAATATTGTTAAAACTAATACAAATGCAGCCTAAAAAAATATGTCACTGTATCAAAACTACGGTTGTAACGATTCAGCAAGAATTGATAAGAATCGATTCACTTGGGACACCAATTAAAATCTGTTATATATGGGGTTTTAATAAATAAGAGAGCAGTTTAGATCAATAAAAGTTTGAGCAGGTAGGTGAAGGATCTATGTGAATGCGAGCAATCTGTGTTAGCTTAGTAAGCGTTCGAGAGAAGGCGATGTCCTTACTCTTAGTAGGAAGTAAGACAGTAAGCGAACATTCCCCATACTGAACATTCAGATAGCGGGCGATGTTTTAGTTATATTTTGTAGAATTCTATATCAAACCAAACAATCTGACTTAAGAACACTTCAGAACCAATTAAATTCGTTGTTATTATTGAGGGTCCACTGTGTTTTACAGGAGAATGACAAAAGTAAAGCAGACTGCAAACTATGCTCTTCTAAACCGTCAAGAAGAGGAGTTAAAAAAACAAGACATCTCGTTAAATCTCTTTATAAAATAAAACATGTTTTGAAAGTAGTGTTGGAACTGTAATGTACTTTTATCGGTACTTTGGATAAAAGTGTCTTCTAAATCCTAAAAGGTAAAATAAATTATTTGTTCTTTCAAACCAATCGGAGTATCTGCGTAATGTTCTGAGCAGCAGCAAACCATCAGCCTTTTGTGATGTAGCTGAAAAAGGAAAAGCTCCTCTCCAGCAAAATGTCAAAGCAGGAACTGGGAGGTGTTCGCTGTCGACCTTCAGAGGTAAGACCTTCTCAGAGCCCCCTTCCCAAAACAAGAGTGCTGGGTCTGTATAAACTCACTGACCGCCACCCAGATACAGTGTCCTGACACACTCTCCCTCCCATTAACTACAGAAGGAAGCCTGGATAAGAAACGAACCTGCACCCACACAGAGCTTCATTTTTTTCTTCTTCCCAAAGCCATACAAACATGACTAAGCATAAGAAGTCTTCGTCTGTATTTGGGGAGGAAAGAGGTTAGAAAGGGAGGCATGTTGGAGAGAAAGATATTTTGTTTTCACCTTAGTCTGATATGATCAGTCTGGAATTTTAGGGATGGATTACGCAAACTGACATGTTTCTGAAGTGATGTCAGAGAAAAATAGGAGGCACCGAGCAAGACTGTTGTTCCTCCAATCCGCCCCACGTTTTATTTGCTGCATAGGGAGAGTCTGGCACTGGGTGGAAAGTGACAATGGAGTTAGGAAGAGGAAACGGAGATCTATTGTGGTTGGAGGTGACAAAACTGTTCACTACTTCCGATCACTGGTTTTATTATGGCCATTGCGAGAGTGGGAGGGCGGCGCGGTGGCTAAGTTGGTAGCACTGCCGCTTTACATCTAGCATGTCCTAGGTTCGATCCTCAGCTGGCCTGATTTGGATCTTTTCTGTGTGGATTTTGCATGTTCATCCTGTTTCCTCCCAAAGTCCAAAACATAGTAGCCACTTTGCAAGCCACAATGAGTGTGCGTTGCACTCATTGAAAAGCAGGGATAGGTCCCAGGACCCCACCACCTCCCTGATTGGAGTGGACAAGTGGTTAAGAAGAGGTTAAGAGACGGTGGTAGCGTAATGGGTCAAACTTTGGTCTAATAATCAGTAGAATATTATTTAAATTTAAACCTGCCTGGTTTAGCTGTTCCTGCTCTCTTCTTCCAAAGAAGCTTGGAAATGTAATCGTACTGTACACCTATACATAAATTAGAGCTGGGCAATTTTCATGATTCATTCAATTGATTCGATTTATAAACTCATGACTTACAAGAGGTAAGACAGCGAGGTAGCTCACTCGTTTATGTAAGGAGGTTGTGCTGACGCATTATTTAAAGAGTTGAGAGTTGTTTGTGAGCTATTCTTGAAAAAAAAAGATTGTATTAATCATTGTTGTCATTTTTGTTACAAATGTTGTCTTGCTTGCAGTTTGAGTCCTTTGACAGCAAAATTTAAAGTAATCATTATTTGCACAATTTAGTAATTTTAGGTGGTGCTGTTTCAATTTTTGCACTTCTGCAGTCTTTTAAATTAATGTTGATCGACAATCGTTATTAATCAATGTTTTTTTTTCAATATCACCCCGCCCTAATATGAATATGATGAATTTCTTTTTTTCTAGTCTTGATACGTTGGCTTGACATCAATTACCAAACCTGCATAACGTGCAATGTTGGCAGCCGTGTCAAAGACTCAAATAAGATTTGTTTGTACTTGACAGGCTTAAAATTGGCAGAAGATTACTTACTGAAATAACTATGACTGGTAATGATAAAGTATGATAATTATTCAACTTTACTGGCCTTAAAGATGAATGGTCATTTTGTAATGATCTTAAAATGCCAAAAGAAATTATTATGCCAAAACAAATAGAAATGAACACAGATCAGAACATGTATTAACTTCTTCAGCTACAGTAGCTCGACTCCACATGGACGTATGAACCTTGGTCGCCCATGACCCTGTCGCCAGCTTCCAGGGCCCTTCCTTGGGCCATTATAGACCGAACACCCCACAAGAGCTGCAGTTTTAGAAATGTTATCAATGTCCGAGTTATCAAGCATGTACAGTTTGGCCCTTGTCAAACTCACTAAAATCCTTATGCCCTGCTTCAGACATCAACTGTGAGGATAAGATGCCCAATATGTTCCACGCACTAAAAAGGTGCCATGATGAAAAGATAATCTGTGTTATTCGCTTTACCTGTCAGTGGTCATAATGCTTCTTCATGTTTTTCCTATCAAACCTATTTCACACACTATAATATGTATTGTCTGTTGTTTATTGTTGTCTTACTGTTCAAGCGTCCTTGAGATTGTGAAAGGCGCTATATGAATTAAACTTATTTTTATGCCAACCTCTACTTTTCATTAATGATTCACACGTTTTAGTTTATGTAAGATATAATGTTACCATTTAGCAGGCACTTTAGCATCTTATCCTTGGTACTGAATACAATGCAAGCCATTCAGAAATAAGGGCTATGCGTAAGGGGCTTCTGATCACTAATCCAGTACCTTAAACACAGACTCACCACTCACAACTTCCCCTACATGACAAGGGTACGTTGACGTGAAAGGTGTAGTTGTGTTCGACATTTTATAATAACGGTTAAAGGAATGCTAATACACATTTGCGGTAATAATTATTAATGAACTAAAACAATCAAGCTAAATTACTTCATGTTCTGCTTTGATATTAGATGTGTTCTTTCTAATCACACGTAATGAGGGCGGTGTTAGCCTAGTCAGTGATGAGTACA
>JAYDZG010000021.1:8465745-8476591 GCA_034509265.1 Microcambeva bendego
TGGTGTGCTTGCGGAAAATCTCACTGATACACCTGGGTGCCAGGCACTTAATTCAATATTAAGTAGCCTAATGGTTAGGGTACAGGATTAGTAATCCAAAGGTCACCGATTCAAACCTCACCACTGCCAGTTTGCTGTTATTGGGCCCTTGAGTAAGGCCTTTAACCCTCATTGCTCAGGCTGTACCTGTACTGTTAGTCGCTTTGGTTCATCTGCTAAAGGCTGAAAATGTAAATGTTAGTTCATACTATTTAAGTTGGTCAGTGGAAAACAAAATCCGTTTCTTTGTACTTCACAAAATGTTTGCTGGAATGGGGGTTAGGTATTTACAAAGTACTTTTCACCTTATGAATCAAAGCTGAAGCATGCAAGGATTCCCTTCTGTTATTAATCAAAACAACTTCCATTCTTCTGCTTCCTAAATGAATAGTATGCTACAAATTAATTTCCTTTCATTGCATTTCCAATAAAATCTTGTTTACCTGAATTTTTTTTGCAAGGGTTAAATAATGAATATTTAAACAAAACTATTTGAGTTAAACAGTGGCACAGATGTAATGGGCTTCAGGATTTATTTCTTTTATTAAGACTTTGGCATAAACATCTTATTTGTTTAGTTGGACAGACTGCACTAAAGCAATCTCAACCGTGAGCAGTGAATAAACAGATGTAAGGTCAGGTGATAAAACAGCACTGTTCAGTATATGACCCGGTCTTGGCACCAAGTGTTATTTGCAATTCATGAACATGAATAATAATAATAAAAAACATGATATAATCTTTGATCCTTCACCTTTATTGCAACATTATTGAATTATCAAACAGGTACTCCAAAAATGTCAGATTTAAAGTCATTTACAATGTTTTCATGCCTGAATTCATTGTATGAATTTCAAAACGTGAAAGTTCTCATTAAAGACTCAATCCTTAATGAAATCTGGAACAATTTACTCTCAATATCTCTCACCATCTGTTCCTGTACATTAAGAAGTCAATATAACTACAAGCGATTTCTCCTCGGCACCTGGCAACAATTCCCGCCTAGGGCGTTTGGAACGATAAAATCCATCTTATAACTTAATCATCATCTTACACTAGGCTGCTTCATAAAGCACAGGAGTGTGAAAACCTTGCAAATGGAATCGTGTCCTTGATATTGTCGATTCCTAACACACACTGCAGGTACCTCTCGAAACCCATCCCAAACCCTCCATGAGGGACGGAACCAAACTCTCTCAGTTGGAGATACCTGGAAAAGACAACAGGAAAAAAGTGAGCTTTTTATGTCCTAATTCAATGGCTGTGACATCATGATTTAAAAGATTTTAAATACCATGAGTATGTGTCATGTAATCCAGCCCTGAAGAAAAGAAAATGAGAAAGGAACGTGTGTGGACAAGCATGAGATTATCTGTCATCCCAATATTAAATGATTAAGATTGGGTAAGCGACAACATATACTTAAAACATTTTCTAGGTAAGTGGTACCTACCACAAGAATGAAAGAAGCAGTGCTTACTGTGCTAATCGAGTTCTGAGGAGCTCCGGCCTTTCCTCTCTGAGAGAACCACCACACAGCTCTCCCACACCAGGCACCAGAAGATCCACAGCTGCTGCCTGAGAACAAATATATATATATACACTCACCAAACATATGATTCATTTAAAGAATAGAGCATGGCATCATTGCACATCATTGAAATGTACATTGTATATTATGGCACATAATTATTGCAGGGATCTTTATTGTTATATATATTGTAAAATTAAATGTGTATTTTCCATTTCTCTGTTAATTAAAACTGAGAAAATAACCACTGTCTGAAAATCCATAACAGTATAGGTCAAAGTTAAGTTGAACTAAAGACTTGAAATAAGTATAGTGAGTTGTTATAAACCAAATGTGCACAGCTGAAGCAGCTGGATTTTCCACAGCACACCAGCTCAGAGAGTCTGAATTCACTGTCTGAATTCACGAATTCAGCATTGCCACAGATCGAGCCACTAGGATGCACTAACCAGTTCATTGTAGTGCCAAGCCTGAAAAAATAGGAGGGCTGTGTGTCTCGGTAAGGGTATCTGAGACATTCATTCAAGTTATTATAAAGTTAATGCTGCAAAAATAATTAACTACAAGTAAACAAATAGAATTTCCAACCCAAAAACAAGTTAACAAATGAAAAAACATTGTTTTTGAAATGTTAAAATGATCACATAAGAAAACTTGTCATTTTCTGTATGGACAAAAAAATCTTATAATTTATTTTGTTAATGGATGAAACCCAGTAAACACTTGCAATGTCTTTATATAAGGGATGTTATTTGTTTCTTTCTATTGTATATGTTAGTTTTATTTTATTCTGATAAATAGGTGACCAATCAGACATCTCAAATAATCTAGACAGCAAAAGCGCTCTTTTAATGTTTTATTACTTACTGCAAAGTCTTACAATTGTTAACTGGTAAACGGTGGCACAGCTGGTACACTGAATGGCATACACATGGGTCTTGGAGACCACTGGATAGAATTAAAGAACTGAGAAAAAATAAACTGATAAACTATTTCAATTCTATCAAATTCTTGTTTGTTAGTTTGTTTGGGCAACACAAGCCTGCTGTATGGCTCGGTGATTATAATTACCGTGTGTTGAGGCTGATCTTGATTGTCTCTGGCGTAGAAGGGTTTTAAGCTGTATGGATAATCAGTCACAAACACTGGAACATTCCCACAGTGTTGTACTAGGTACTTCTCATGTTCTGTTTGAAGATCACTTCCCCACTGAAAATGTAGTTGGAAAGATGTAAGAAACACAGAGAGCCAAAAAGAACATGTTCAATTTCCATATAACAATACATTGGTGTGATTGCACTTGCCTCTGGTTTGTAAGTAAACTGCTCTGAACTGCGGATTAGAATGTCAATTGCTTCTGTATAGCTAATGCTGTAAAACCAAGCAAGATTAATTATAACTTTAATAAAAATGATCAATTCATTCATTCTGTACCATTACTTTGTCGGGGCTTTATCACTGGGCGAAAGGCTGCCAGTCCATCACAAAATCAGAAAAGCCTTGACTAGGGCTGCAGCTATGTACAGGCAACCTAAAACCGGCAATAATTTTAAGCAATACCTAAACATTGCCTTTAGTTTGTGCAACTTTCAGAATTCAAAATTTCAGCTACAATTCATGCAGAACATAAAGCTTTTATGTTTTGTAGGAGGCAAAAAAAAATTGCTTTATTTAATTTTCTCCTTCGGGTCCCGTTTTTTCATTTTATGCAGTTCGCGCTATGAGATCTCAGTTCCGTCCTAAATCACAACAGTAGGTGGGAGCGGCGAGTGTGTAGTGAACATAATATTTATGGAACTGTGCTATTTCGATATGTGATTCAGGACGCAGCCCTCTGCTTTTTTACGACACCACCCCACAGCGTGACCATGTTGCGCAAAAGTAAAACTCATCCGTGACTATGAACAGTTTGCCAAATGAACATTATTAGCATGAATTAGCATTTTTAGCATTAATGGATGAACAAATTCTAAATTACGAATAGAAATTCACACGCCAACGAAACATAGGCAGCATTTCTGGGCAAAAATACAATTATTATAAATCAATTATTTTTCATTTTTAATGTGTTTAAAGGAGTACGGAGTATTTATGTGCAAATTCGAGCTTGTCAGTAACAACCGTGTTCGTTACATGGAGGGAGACGTTATCTGACATGCTAGTACATTGTGCCGCCTCATCACATTGGTTTGAATAGCACAGTGTTGTGTTAGCTTATTAAGCGTTCGGATGACCTGATTATAAGGTAACGTCCTGTTTATTTAGGTAGCTGACTATGTAAACATTAAAAAAGCAAGTTAACTCACTAGATTTTTGAACACACCCAATATGTAGACTATAAGCAAACATTATGACTGCAGACTGTTTTTATGGAGTTTTCTTTATCATTTGTAAATTCAACATCAAAATAGCCCCACATAAGGTGCAGAGAAAGTGTAATAATGAGAAAATTGAAGAAATAAATGTGTGCCGGTATATTGTAGAGCACACGTACTGTACTGAAATGTGTGTTGATGTGTTTTTATGTATAGTACAGTACTACTGTGTATTGTTGTTTATTACAGTATTAATGTTGAAAGGTTAGGTCTAGGAGGCCTGGCACAGATGAATTATAATTAAATAGGTTTAAAATGTGAACATTTTGACTTAACAGTGCTTCAGAATCAATGTTCCCTAAAACAATGGTTGTTAGGTGCCTAAAAATAATCCCAAGCACACTTCCAAGTCAATCAAAGTTTTAATGAATTAGTCCTAGAATATCCCGGAGTAAACTTTTCCTGATTTAAGTCCCATAAAACTCAAATCTAATAATTTCCTGATAACAGCCAGCGAAGAATAGGTGCAGATTAGGAAGGTGGTCATAATATTGTGCCTGATAATCATCGACACATTATACTTACACATTAAAGTTCGTCTTTAACATGAGCTCCACTTTTCGCTGCAAATATTTCCAAAGGTAAAGCATTAACATAGTCATTATAAAATTTAAAACAGCATGTGGATGATGACATTTCTCATTTTACCCTGTACCCGGGCGAGATGTACTTGTGAAATAATTCCACATCGTCTGCACAGTGAGAAAGCAGATGTTCTGTGGTGGCTTTAAACAAACTTTCCATAACCTGAGAATTAAAAAGAAATACATACAATATGAAAGCAATCAATAAGTAATAAACTACACAATATCAAACACCCACTGTGACCCTGATCCAGATTAAGCGGACCAAAGAATGAATAAATTAATAGCAAAAACTAAGAACAATCAATTTACATTTGCAATAAACTGCAACTGGAATTGAAATGCAAACAACCAGGTGATGCTGACAGTAGTCCAGATGCAAATGCTAGCACGAATGATGAAGACCGGGGATACATTAGGCAAATCATAATTATAAATGTATTAGGATTTAAACATCATGTTTTACACACTAGACTGTGGGAGGAAGCTGAAGCTCGCCGAGTAAAACCACTAAAGGACAAAAATAAAGTTGAATTTCCCTTATAAATTTTCCATTTTAATTTGGTAATTCTGAAATACAGATTTTTAAATGGTCAGCCGCTAGTTTTATGTACAGGGCTGAACCACAAAATTTTCCACAAAACAAATTAATATCACCAAGAAACTGTTTACAAGAGAAATAAATACCACACACATGTGGCATTAGACTTGTGTGTTCTTCTATTCATTAAATGAAAACAGATGTACTGATTCAATAAGGAACAATAATACTTACTACTGGGAGTATGTCTCAATAATGTGGTTCGAGGGCGGCACGGTAGCTTAGTGGGTAGCACTGTCACCTCACAGCAAGAAGGTCCTGGGTTCGATCGATGGGTGGGGCGATCTAGGTCCTTTCTGTGTGGAGTTTGCATGTTCTCCCTGTGTCCGTGTGGGGTTCCTCCGGGTATTCCGGTTTCCTCCCAAAGTCCAAAGACATGCTACCAGGTCAATTGGAGACTTTGAATTGTCCTGTAGGTACCTGAGATGATCTGGCGCCCCATCCAGGGTGTTACCGTGTGCCTTGCACCCGTTGAAAAGCTGGGATAGGCTCCAGCACCCCTAACCGACCCTTATTAGGATAAGGGGTTGACAATGAACTGAACTAACTAAATAACAGTTCCAAACTGTTCATCATAATGGTTTGAAAATCTGTTCCCCTACACTGCAGTGATAATAATAAGCAGTTAAGGTGCTGGACTAGTAATTTAATGGTCATTGGTTCAGATTTTCACCTTTGGGCCCTTGAGCAAGGCCCTTAATCTTTAATTGCTTAGATAATATTCTAGCACAGAATTGTCTTTTTGAATGAAAGTGTCTGCTAAGTGCTGGCAATGTAAATTAAGTGACTTTGTGGACTGCCTACCACCTTTTGAATGCTTCAAAAGCCTGAACAAGAACACAATAGAAACCAGAATTAAGTCAGTAGGGTTCATGTGCAAACCTTCATCAAATCCTGTAGTGATTCGGTGAAAGAGATTTCCGCTTCCACCATGTAAAACTCAGCCAAGTGTCTCCTGCTCTGAGAATTTTCGGCTCGAAATGTCGGGCCAAACGTGTAAACAGCAGGGAAAGCCCTTCACAGCAATAAAAACAGACAGCTGTTGTAAACACAGCGATAACATGACACAACATGCATACATACAGGTAAATAGAAAATATAAGAAAGTTTTGGTTTTGGCTTCAAGTTTCTTTTACGTTAATTGACATGGATGTCAAAGTGAAGCTTTACATAAAAATATATTTTTGACATAGCTGTAAAAAAACCCCAGAACATCTGCTTCCTGCTTTTTACTTACTGAATTGTGTGTAGAAGTTCAGTATGTTAAAAGCAGGAACTAAAGGATTTTCTGTGTTGATAAAACGTTTTACACTGTTAAAACACATGATTTGTTATTATATAACTTTTATATAATGCTGGGGACAGAAGTACTCTTAAATACTTAAGTACTTTTAAATTGATGGATTCCAGACATTTCATAGGTTTATAACCAGCAACAAAAGCTTCCATAGCTTATGTCCTATTATGCTTTTGACATGATGCAGAAAACACAATTGCTCAAAAACCAAACAGTTACAAGTCATTTTAGAGACATTATAGTTTGTTGAACATGTGATTTGTAACATCTGGCTATGAGTAACTTTTTTTAATGATTATACTGGGAGATTCGATGTACGTACAAATTTCGGGTTACGAATCGAAATTCGCACACAAACTTGTGACTCTACATATGCATCATGGTATGGCAGAGGTATTTCCTAATGTAAATACATTTTATTCATGTATAACTTGTGTAAAGGTTATATACGAGTGTATTTATTTTAAAACCCAGGCTTGCCAGTAACAATTTACATGGAACATGGAGGCAGACGTTATCTGACATGTTAGTGCGTGGTCACCTCGTCCCATTGGTTTGAATGGCATGATGCTAAATGTGTTAGCTCAGTCGGTGTTTGAATTACCTATTTATTAGAAAACATCTTATTAGAGGAAGCTCACTAAATTTTAAAATACAATGAGCAAACATGTGCACGGTGACTATATCCTCGATAAAACAAAGGAACCACAAATGTAGAAGAACACCTTCATTTGTCATTCCTGGCATATCCCAGCTTGTTTGGAACCTGGAGTAAAATTGAAGGGTCAGTCCTGGAGCCAAAAGGGTTAAGAGCCTTGCTCAAGTGTCCAACAGTAGCTGAATGGCAGAGGCTGGATTTTAAACTCCCAAACTTTTGATTCATGGTCAAAACTGCTACCACTGTCCCAGGTAAATGAAAAGAGTGCAGTAAGTTCTAGACATACTAGACAAAGTACTCAAGTAACAAGTCATTTTCACAACACATGGACTGCAGAGCAGGTAACATTTTGGGGCCACAGCACAAATACAATGGGAAGCCACACAATTATTGCCCATATAAAGTATAATAATGTATTTTCTTTAAAAAAGGTACCTATTTTTTTAACCTTTCAGCTTTTCATAAACCGATACAATCCTGAATGAAAGTGTAAAGCTAAGTAGAACTCACCCTGTCATCACTTCAAGGTGCAGCTGCCCGGATACAGTAAGATAGGCCGGCACGGAAAAAAAATTGGCATTTTCTTTGTCCAAGCTCAATTCATTACCTGCGGGCTTCCAGAAAAGCAGATAACATTCGATTTATGGCAAATAGGGAAAGAAGCAAAGCCTTTTAAGTTTGGTTTGGCTATGAATGTTGTGTACTACTCTGCAAGTTTTAGAATAAACACGGCAATAAAAGGCTGAAGTTTATCCTCAGGCTAGGCAGCTGAAAAACATTTTGAATGGTTTCTTGAGGGAAATTGGAACATTCATCAGGAAGGCCAGGTTCATTGTCGTGCTCGACAGATGGAGGTAAGGAAAAATCCACCGAGGACCTGAATTCATCGAGAACCTCAGAGCTAATCGGGGCTCAGAATTTACTGTTGCTAACTATGACCTTAAGATAATGATAATATAGAAAGAAGATTCAATCATTAATTACAATTTTAATATTTTACTTTTAAGAATTATTAAAAACTCTTATAGTAACAATTTAAAGTAATTAATTATTTATTCAATCATTTATTTATGCATGCAGTGTTGGCATTCATTACTTACATGGGCAAATTAGATTTTGCCTTTTTTTTTTTTGGCTGGTTTGACTAATGACCGTTACAGTCAGTATGTGTTTGATAGAGATTGCAATGTGAGTGGGTTTCCCAATGCAGTAAGGTGGGAGTGTCTACTGCAATTATTAGACTTGATCTTTTTTGGGTGGGGCTTAACATCAGGGCACATTTTATAAAGCTGTAGGGATGGGAGTTTCATTCTGCATGTTCACACTTATTATTATTAGGATCATATTAAATTTATGGAAAAATGTGCATAATTTCAGATTTCCCACATTAAATTAAACTCACAAATCGAATGATATAATACAGTGAAACTACAAGAAGCTCAGCCGACCTTAACATTTGACTTTAAACCTCGTCCATGTTTAGAAACTCCTCTCGCTGTGTCCACAGTGTTGTTTGGGAGTTTTAGCTACCCGTGGTGTATACCCATAAGATTGCTAGGACACCTCATAGTGCAAGTTAAGCAGTGAACGTATGACAGTTGAATGTCAATGAAAAATACTGACTCATTAAACACTAACCATTAATTTTGAATTACACTGCAGATGGTATATTCCTCAGGAAAAAGCTCAGTTAACAGTTTGTGATGCAATTTTAGGTACAGTATTTAATAAAATATGTCTTTTATAATGCTGATGTGGGCACATAGTATTGTCCCTGAGCACTAGTACTGAATTTTAAATAATGAAATAATACACAGTGATGAAAGTATTCAAACAGTTTTCTTTTTGTCATTTAGAATTCTAAAAGTAAGTGCAATTTTAATATTTTTGTACATTTTATTTAATCGATGTAACTGCAATTACAACAAATAAAACCGGCTTTAGAGTTTTAGACTCTTTACAGTAGTAATTATCCCTGAGATGTATCGAGGGTTCTTATTTAAATTGACATGCAGTACTAAACAGATGACACTTAATATGACACTTACTTCCACCCGGAAGAGTTCTCCTGCTCCTTCACAATCGTTAGACGTAATAACAGGTGTGTGGATTTGTACAAAGCCGTTTTCCTTCAAAAACATAAACTCATCAATGACTAAAAAATATGAGCAAAGACATCAATGCAGAAGATACTTAAATATAAACAAAAATATCTACATTTTGGAAATATGAGGCAACCGTAAAAATAATTAAAAGAAATAATTAGACAATAAAACAGCGAAGGAAGAATATAACATCTTTTTAACTCCTGGTCCTGGTGAAGACTTATGTGGTACTTGTGAAGACACATGAGAAGAACAAAGACAGTTGTGCTTAAAGGGCCCATACAAAATACATGGAGCTCTGGAGAACAAAAATAAATGTTCTATTAAAGGTGGTTTGGATACTTCTTTTCAATTAAATAAAATATGTAATTTGGCCACAGGTGCATTATAAGATAATTTACAAACTTTGTTCACATATGACCTCAATTTTACACAGGAGAAGGGTGTTCAACCATCATGGCGGCAAAATTGCTTTAGTAATCACAAAACAGGCCAGTCGTAAACTTCAGCTAAAAAATGACCAACACATTAACTGGTAAACATTTGAACAGCATGTCAGGCTGTGAACTGTTTCAAATAAGATGCGAGGCCAATATGTCTGTTAAATCAGAATAGAGCTGCTTTAATAGTATATTAATTAATAGAGAAATGCAACCCTACCTTAAAATAAGAGTGGATTGCATCTGTGGCTTTGCTGCGTACCCTGAGCAAAGAGCTGAAGACATTTGTCCGACATCTCAGGTGAGGAAACTGTCTGATATACTCCAATGAGTGGTGACCCTTGATCTTGAAAGGAAAATCCTGTAAAATAAGTTCATGTTTAATTGCTTTTTGCCACGTCACTGCATAGACACAACTTTATTTTAAAATCAGTGCAGCAACCAAACTGATACAGCACATTAATAGAAGTTCATTAAACTTGCCAAAGAATTGCAGTCTCCGACCACTTCAATGTGACTGGCTAGAAGTTCCACATTCTGTTTTGGGCTGGGGCTTTTCTCCAAGCTTCCAGTGATATTGACAGCACAACCAAAGGTGAGGCTTGTCAATGAAGGGGGGAAAACAAATGTTTAAGTTCTACATAGAGAAGCAATATCTAGCAGTAATCCAAATAATTAAACTAATTAATTAAACTAATTAATCACTGACAACTGTGCAAAATCAGAGATCAATTATTGTTTTTCCTTCATTCCTACTAATAGCCCAATTCTCCAATGAAGAGAAACACCTCCACAGGATTATGTTGCCAACAGCATAACTTATGGTAGGTAAAGTGTACTTTGAAAGGTGTGCTGTGTTTACCCGAACACACACAATTTTAATATTAAGTTCATGTGACCCTAAAAAACAATTTCAACATGGCATTTTTTTCAGTAGATGCAAAGTAAAGCATGGTGTAAAGCATGTGAAGCATATGCATAGACACGTAAACACAGTCAAACCTTTAGGCAATGGCCTCTTGGTTGTTTCCCTGAACTAATGTTTTATTGTAAGATAGTAAAAAGGCATTTTATAGGCATTTTAAAGTCAAATTTTATTCCCTGGACAGACTGATGCCTGCCTTAAGGAGGCATCACATTTGCTCAGCGGGTAGCATGGTCACCTCACAGCAAAATGGTCCTGGGTTTGATCCCCAGGTGGGGCGATCGCGGTCCT
>JAYDZG010000021.1:8585643-8601971 GCA_034509265.1 Microcambeva bendego
TCATACCTACGTGGCTCAACAATCCTACCATGTTCAAAGTCAGTGAGCTTTTTAGCTTTTGCTATCAGGAGGTCTTGACCATGTGAGTATTTGACAGAAAATGGGGTGGAATCCAAATGTTTGAGCAGATTTATAGGTGGCTAAGTGGGTAGCACTGTGGTCTCACAACATCTATATTAAATATTTAATATATTCTATATTATAATTTATATTAAAAGTTGTCTGTGCTTTTACATATAAAATAAAATAGAAATTGATGTAAGATCAATAAATGAAGCCCATTATTTTGGTCCATGTTAGTAGGAACTTCATACAGATTTGAACAGTTATAAATGTTGTAAATACATAAGTATGTCTCTTTCTGTCTCTCTTGCAGCTCCCCATCAAAACAGGACAACAAAACACTCACACCAAAGTCAGCACCGAGCACAACAAAGAATGCTTGATTAACATCTCCAAATACAAATTCTCCCTTGTCATTAATGGCCTGACCAACATCCTCAAAAATGTTAACAACATGGTGAGTTCCAGTGTGTAGGATTTTTCATTTGTCTTCATTTAGATGTTCTATATAAAATTAAAGAGAAACATACATGAGAGTTTTTGTTGAGTTTCAATTTATATATTTAAATATGTCACAGTGTATTTCATTCTTCATTAATTGTGGATCACTGGTCACTACTTCAGTCGCTGACCAATGAGATTTAGGGCAGTATTTGGGTCAGGGCTTTTGTGTGCAAGTTACCCTGCGGGTAGCTACAATAAACTGACAAGAAATGTTGACTTGATTAGCAGCAAGCTCTGACATTTGACATAGTTCACCTAGAGAACTTTCAAATTTAGTGTTGAGATTCTTTAGAACTAGTCTGAAGCTAATTTAAAAAACCCCATAAAAAAAACACTCAAAGACAACTGAAATGTGTTTGTTGTCTAATCAGATTCCAAATGATTACTGAAATATTAGTTCTGAACCACTGCAGCTCTGACCAGGATATATCACCCACTCAAGATTTAACAAGTGCTCGAGAGAAACATGTCCACAGGCCAGTTTTGAGAAACCATGAAATCAATCTCATGGGGGACATTTTACTAATATTGTGTGACATTGTCTCAGTTTGATCATTATACTGCAGACCCTTGATTTACATCTATTTCAAATCAACATGTTTACTTGGGTAGCTTGCTATGTAGGGAGTATGAGAAATATATTTAACATACAAACTTTAACTTAAGAGCAGTCGTTCAGGACCAATTAAATTCATAAGTCAAGGGTATTCTGTATTAAGTAAGATTTCATCTCCAGTCTGTGATCATGCTTGTGTTGTTTTTGTAGCGGATATTTGGGGAAGCTGCCGAAAAGAACCTCTACCTCTCGCAGCTCATCATCCTGGACACCCTGGAGAAGTGCCTGGCAGGGGTAAGCACTCGAGCATGTGGTTATGTCAACCATTTATACACACTGGTTGTAAACATTTTGTGACTATAGGGTGAAGTTGTTATTTCCTCCAGTAGCTTCAAGTAATTGTTTGGACACAAATGAATGCAAAGAGCTTTTTTTATTATTTTTTCTTTGAAGAGACATGAGACTTTAAAGGTCTGTAAATACAATTAAAGCTTGTAGTCTCTCCTGTTCCTGAAAGAATGCTCTGGGCTTGCCTCCGCAGATGACTTTTGCAGATGTTTCCTCATCTTAGGTTAGCATTTCTTCGCTTCCACTGGGATGGACAGGATTTTCCTGAATATATATTTTATTATGACTTTGACTGATGTAAGACAGCTGCTCACTTTTGTCAGATCATTTTTTATGTCTCGCTCACACAAGGCTACTTTCTGTAAATTATTCAGTAAGTTAATACCTGTTACTTTATAATTACTAGATTATTTTCAATGAAAATAACAGATAAAAGGGAAAGAAATGTGACACATGAATTTGGCAAATACATGACACCTCTGGAAATTAAGGAGCACACCAGGTGGGCAGAAAGAACGGGAGAGCAAACAACAAAGCAGAAACTCTTGTTTTTAGATGTACAACCAGTAATAAATAATTATTTTAGAAAAAGAGGACTAAGTGGGTCGTAAGACAAAAATGAGTTGAGAAAGTAATCATAATTAAATAAACTAATTGTATGTATATTCGAACACCCCCTTGGGAAGGCATTAGTTTCTCTTGTGAATCACAGTGGGATTGTACAGAAGCAGAGAACAGAGCAAGATTCCTCATTTGTGATGCCTGGGTCTTGTGAAATATCATGGACTTGAATGTAAATTTTCTATCACTTCAGCCGGAAACGTGCCGACATGCATATTATTGTTCTATAAGAAAAAATACTGAAACAACATCCTTAGCAGTTCTGTTCTGTTTGCATTTGTTGGAATATATTTTTTTCTGCAAAAAACATTATGGGGAAGGGATTCTCTTATATTGGACTGGACTATACTGAACACCTTCATGGTCATGTTAGTTTTAAACCGGATGTTTGCCTGATGTTCAAGGTTCTGCCATTGTTTTTTTAGCCAAAAAACATCCAGAAATCAGTTGAATCGCACAAACATATTCTGTAGGTTTTAGTAGTGTATAAATAAACTTTTACATATGACATGCACGCTTTATTAAACAGAAAATAATTAGGAAAAAATAAGTACTACAGAAAAACAATACAGAAAAAATAATTAGGGTATGGGTACAGCAATAAATCATAAAATGTTTAAAAAAAAGGCAGGGCCTTTCTGTGTGAAGTTTGCATGTTCTCCCTGTGTCTCCGTGGGTGAACTCCGGGGGCTCCGGTTTAAGAAAACTAATTTAAATGAAAAACCATTGTTTCAACATTATCCCAACAGCACCAAAGCAAACTGAAAGCGGAGCTCTTCACACTTTACAGCTCTTTAGTGACCTTCCTTTAACTGATCTGTGGTCATGTTGAACAATGAAGCAATACCTCATTTAAGGATTCTACTAGTAGAACTAAGAATTGTATAATACTATTAATTGGATAATATTAGTATGTGATTCTTATTCTAAATAATCTACGTTAGCACATCAGGGGCATCTTAACTCAAAAAATACACTGTTTAAAAGGTACATATCGGTTTCAGCTTTGTTAATAAAAGTTATTGAGCGGTGAGTTTGTTTGTGTGTGTTGTGTAGCAAACCAAGGACTGTTTGCGGCTGGACGAAGCCATGCTGGTCAAGCAGTTGCTCCCTGAGATCTGTCACTTCCTGCACTCATGTCGTGAGGGACAGCAGCACGCCGCCCAACTGCGCAGTTCGGCTTCAGCTGTGCTCTTCTCTCTCAGCTGCAACAACTTCAATGCGGTCTTCAGCCGTATCTCCACAAGGTACCATCAACTCTCCTCATGTATTCTGCAGACCCCGTTATGAAGGATGCTCTTGTGCAATTTGCAAAATAAATTACATGATACAAGAGTTAATGTTGGTAACTCTTGGTAACCTTTACCAAACAAAACCTCTAATTCAGGCATTTATGGGCTGGTTGTACCATTAATTCTTATGTAGTAAGCCAGTTTTGTTTACCTTGATGTTTAGAATTTAGAATTTTAGAATACTTTAGAATACTTTTCATTACTGTGTAGTTGAAAAAATACTCAAATAGTAGCCTGTGCACTAGGTCATCCAGCTCCTTTTAACACACTGTTTAATAAATGCTGAGCATTCAGACACACCACCGGCTCTCACCTACTGTTTTAACATACTTTTCAGTATAGAAGTATGCAGCTTAAGTTTTCAAGATTTAAACCCTAAATGTGAAATGTAGTGGGTTATCATACTTTACCCTGTGCCCCAGACACTTATTTTTATATTACACAAAATACTGATTTTGTCTGATATTCCAAGTCTCAAACCGGGATTTTTTTGTTGTGTGTGTGTATTATGTGTTTAGTGTGTGTTAGGTATTACTTACCTCTGAAAGTGGAAATATATTGATATATAATTTGATCAGTCATCATTTGTTTTTGTCTTGATTCCAGGTTACAGGAGCTCACAGTATGCACAGAGGACACTGTAGATGTTCACGATATCGAGCTGATTCAATACATCAATGTTGACTGTGCAAAGTTAAAGAGATTATTACAAGGTGAACAAATCTTTGAGATACTTTGTAATTATTAAACTTCATCTGTGTTTAAAACATGCCTGAAAAGTTTTTTTATGTCCATATTGACAGAAACTGTGCTGAAATTTAAAGCACTAAAGAAGCCTGCACAGCTTGCCGTTATCAACAGTTTGGAAAAGGTATGTATTATTTATTTTATGTACATTTTAACAATTGATTTGATTTTAATCTATTATTTACCTTTCTGCTTTTCAAATCATATTTCATGTGCACTGTAATCACGCATGTTGATTCATGAAGACTTAATACCTAAAATCATGTAGTGCAATTAATATGCTATCCAGATGTTGTTGGGAACATTGTACATTGGCAAGTGATAGCTACATATGATGTGTATTGCTCAAATCTCAATTTTAAAGTCTTGAGACGCTGCCTGAATAGTGTAAATTCACATCTATTTATATATATATATATATTTACAGAGACTAGATAAATTTTTTTTTATTCTGCAGAATATCAGTACATGCCAATAGAATACAGTAGCATCTAACCAGAAGTACAAAATAGAGATCTATAGTGCAGATCTAGTGAAGATCGATTCCTACAGCAGGGATAGAACACTGAACTCCCTGCTTTGAAACTTTGCCACCGGTCAGGTGGTGAATTACCAACCCTAAAAATAATACAGCTTTACATCTTTGTCACATTATTTTACTACACAGTAATATTCTGTTTTTGTGTACACATGAGGTGAACAGGTATTTACCTGGTGGTTTTACCATACAGTTTACAATTTGACCATTAGATGCTTTCTTACAGCTTTACTGTTAATTCTGCAATTTATATGCTTCAACATCCATGTGTAAAATGCTTCATTGCTCTGCTGTCTGTTGTTTAGGCGTTCTGGAACTGGGTGGATTACTACCCAGATGAGTTCACTATGCTCTACCAGAGACCACAAGCGGACATGGCTGGTGAGTTCTGTGATGCCGCATCCATTATCAGTTTTATACAAGCAGATGTTTGGATGTTTCTTTGGAATGTACTGGGCTAGTCTGTGATGGGATTTTCGGTTTTCTGTATTTTAAGACTCAGCAGAGAAGCTGTTTGACCTGGTGGACAGTTTTGCAGAAAGTGCAAAGAGGAAAGCTGCAGTGTGGCCTCTACAAATCATCCTGCTCATACTTTGTCCCGAGATCACACAGAGCATCTCGAAAGAAGTCGTGGATGAGAGCAAGGCTAACAAGGTTAGAGTTTAATTTTAGTCTCTTATTTCACGGTATGTACTGTGTTTTTGTTATTGTCCAGCTCTTGTTGCAAGGTTGTGTTTTCTTTGTGTTTGAATTTCTGTAGCTTACATAAACTGTATCTCCTTTGTTTTTGATTGGTCATTGTCATGAGGTTGTGGTCTTAAATGACATGCTATTCCACTACAAATACCTTTAAAATGAACTGTTTATAACATTTTAATACTTACATGCTATGTGAAACACTCACACTAGACAATAGAAGAACAGTTTTACCACCTCACAGCCATAACAATAAAATAATAATTAGGCCCAGAAAATAAAGATCACATACAATATGCATATTGACTCAAACATGATACCAAAAGTGAAAATAAACAAAACTTCCACATGGTCATCACAGGGCATTTCAGTAGTGAATAGGATTAGGTCAGAATTTAAACTTCAACTTATCTGTTTGGTTAGCATGTTTCTGTCTAGCAGGAGCTTTCATGTTCTAGCTTTTACACAGATGTCATTTGTGCATGTTACTTTTTTAACATTGGCTTTTATCTAAGTTATTTAAGGCCCGTTTCTCATTACTGTATTTTTAAATTATTATAAATAAGTAAATGAATTAAATGTCTCCATTGTCTAAATTAAATTCTGGGTCTTTTTTATGTTATGAAAGTATTTTAATTTTGAGAAAAAAAATCATAACTGTTTAATTGTGCTTTTGCATTTCAGAAGTTGTTTTTGGATAGTTTGAGGAAGGCTTTGGCTGGTCATGGTGGCAGCAAGCAGTTAACTGAGAGTGCAGCCATCGCCTGTGTCAAACTTTGCAAAGCCTCCACATACATCAACTGGGAAGATCATTCGGTTATCTTCCTCCTGGTAAAGTCGATCGTAGTTGACCTCAAAGTAAGTTTAATTACTTTTTATTTCTCAGATTTTTGTTTGACTAACTTGTCAAACTGCTTTATATGTTCTGGTCCTGGACCTTTAAGGACTAATTCTGACAGACACTGACTTACTGGGACAGACACTGACTGAGAGGCAGATATAGTGATATGGAGATATGTTAAAAATAAATTATTTATTCACTTTTTTGCTTATACTGTAACTTTATTTTTTATGTAATACGTTGGCAACAGTTTTCTACATTCATGGCAATAAAGCAACTGACTTACTGAGACAGACACTCACTGACGGACCGAGACATACTTTCTTCAGACTGACTGACTGACCACTCTTATCATGAAAACCAACTTTCCACATATGAACATCAACTGTTTATTTGTCACATTATTCTAACTTATAGAAAATTATAGCCATCTTATTTCTGTTAAACTTTTTGATTTTTTGATTGTAGGGAAGTAAAAATTCAGAAAGCATTGATATTAATTAGTTCATGATTAATTTCGATAATTCTTTTAAGATCAAAATACTCTTTTCTGGAGGTAGTTGCAAAACTATATGAAAAAAATAATATTCATTTTTTATGTAAAAAAACATATTGTATTGTCCTTTATTTTTTTCTGAAATAAAATAGTAAAAGGAAACTAAGTTAATAACAAATAATTTGTCTTGTTAAAAAAAATCGTGAACTGTATCACATTGTGAGTAGAGTATATCGTTACAACCTTACTTGATTGTCATATTTCTGTTGACACTTTTTCACTGGTTACACCTTACTGTTAAGCATGGTGTGCGGCTTCTCATTGTGTCAACTGTCTTTCAGGCTCTCCTGTTCAACCCCACAAAGCCGTTCTCCAGGGTCACCGGGTGCCAGAGCGCTGACGTGGACCTGATGATCGACTGCTTTGTCTCCTGCTTCCGCATCAACCCACACAACAACCAGCACTTCAGGGTCAGCCACAGCGTCATAGTGCTTACTTACCCCTACTTTCACTATACTGAGTAATTTTAGCCATGATCGGTGTTCATTGATTGGTTGAAATGTGCAGTTGAAATTAGAAACATTTGTAAGGGATATTTTTAGAGCTTGATTGTGTGGGGTTTTTGCAGTCTAATGATTCTGAATTTGCTATGGTTGTAGATTTACTTCACACAGAACAGAAGAATACTCCGTATACATAGAAACATGGAAGTGTACAGTTATATGGGCTGTAATTTGCACTGGCAATTTTAATGATCACACAATCAGTATCACACCACACACACACTCAAAACAGTGGAATTATTCAGTTAATGCCTAACATAATAAAGTTTATAGTAAAAAAAGAAAAAACTACTAAATAAACCAAGCACCTTCCAGGCATAACATTATGACCTCTGACAGACGAAGTGAACATTGATCTTTTTTTTTTATTACAATACCTGTTAGCAGGTGGCTTATATTAAGCAGCAAGTGAACATTTTATCGTCAAAGTCGATGTGTTAGAAGCAGGAAAAAATGTCATCTTAATGAGTTTTAAGCAAGTGTAAAGATTTTACCAGTTTTCAGAGCAGCTCTAAAACTGCAGCTCTTGTGGGGTGGTCGTTGCAGTGTTCACGTTTGTTTTTTGAGGTCGTCTGTAATCATTTGGTTACAGTATAATGGTCACATTTTCTGTGCGATTGATTTTTAGCGCCTCATTTTCTTGTTCCAGGTTTGTCTGGCTTCTACGTCCCCACCAACTTTCCATTTCGTCCTTGTTAACTCCCTGCACAAAATCATCACAAATGTAAGTGCTCAATGCCATGAACCACTGATTTTTTTCTGTCATAAGTCACTCTATTCAAAATAAGAAGTTTTTATAAGGTGTAGTAGTTTCATGAAACTGACAAACTGGTACAAAGGCATGTGAGGTGCAGAATTTTTGCCAAGTATTTGCAAAATTGGTGCACACTATCTACAATATTCAAAATTCACAAATCTTTATAAGACTTCATAATTAGAGCAAATCATTTTGCTTTATGTCCCTCAACTCTTACCATGGTTGGCCATAGTAATTTCCCAGCAATAGCCATTAATAACCAAGTGACCTACAATTGTATTTTAATACAATACCGGTAATTGAGGCCTGTATCTTAACCACTCGGCTATTGGTGCCCATTGATTACCTATCTTGTTGAAACATCTCTAGTTAGTGCTGTAACTAAATTTGCTGGTTGTCTGTATGAATCTTGTAATTCATTTAAATTCACATATGAGTCAGATCTTTATAAAGGCTCTGAAAGTTTAACCTTAACATTATTGAGACATTGAACCTAATACAACATGGTTGCCAGTTGGCACCATTTTATTTGGGGTAAATATCCCACATTTTCTTTGAAATTTCTTCTTGTTATTATGGCCACACTTAGTTTTGTCTTGTATGAATGTAATTGATTTTTTCAGTTTTTTTTTTTTTTGGATCAGTAGTAAACTTTTGTCATGCTGAGAGGTGATGATTCTTGAGCAGAGACCTCTTTTTTGTACAGATCATTTCAAAGGCGTCAATTTCTTTAGTGCTTTGACAATCCTGAATTGTAATTAATGGACTTTCTTCATCCAGAAGTTGCATTACATCTTTAAAATTAAAATGTTTAGAGATACAGCATATTAGTAAATGATTAGGCCACATGATTGAAACTGGTTCAGAATTCAGAATTGAGTGTTGAAGCAGGTAATGCATGGATCATCCTTTGTACCACTCAATTCTCAGAAGAATTTTGAAGCTTTAATTGGAGTGTAGTTTTGAAATCTCAATGCTATAGTAAACAGTCAACCATTTAAATTGTTGTAACTGTAGATCAAATGATATATAACAGGGCTTCATACTACATTTAAAGGTTTTTCCTATGTTGTGTGTGTGTGTGTGTGTATATGAATCTTAGGATCTCTATTCTACTAGATATGGATGCTTTAATTATTACTGTTTTACAGTCTCACTTAGACTGGTGGCCAAAGATCGACGCAATCTACTGCTACTCTGGGGAGCTGCGTACCATGTTTGCAGAAACGCAAACCCGAGTGGTTCAGAGCCTTAGTGCTCACGCACCAGTGAGGATGACCCCGGTAAGACTCGGCTCACTGAGTGCAACCAGTCTGCAGGATGCCTCTAGTGGGAATAATTGTCAGCACACGCTGAAGACATTACGTCTGTTGGATCTTTGACACTGTGCAAGATTGTTTAGTTGTGCAAGATTGTACTTTTTTTAGATTTTGTACTTTAGGTCTGTTAATATTTTCACCAATTAATTGCATGAAATACATCCAAAAAACACTAAGCCAAGAACTTGTCAAAGAAAACCTCCAAATAAACCAGTAAACATGAGGCACTTGAATGAGACACTAAACACAAACCTTTAATTTTGAATTTTGCTTATTTCACTGTTTGTGTCACGATTTTCACAGCTGTGAATTGGGCTGGACCCTACACATAACACAGTAACAAAGGGACCTAATAAACAGACATGATTATTTTCAGTAATTTTATAACTGCAAAAATTAACACATTATGTAAGTTAGCTTATTTCATTTATTTATTTTTTTGTTAATGATAAACGTGTAATATTTTGTTCCACAGAGTTTGACATTCAAGGAGAAGATGACAACCAGTCTTAAGTTCAAAGAAAAGTCTACAGATCTCGACTCACGCTCTCTTCTGCTGGCTTTGGTTAAACTGATCCATGCTGACCCCAAATTACTGCTAGATGTAGGTGCACAGTTCTCATAGAATCTGCTTTGAACACTTTTGACATGTCAAATAGGTGAAATATGTCACAAATTATACACTTGTGTTCTATTCTACATGGTGTTTGTTTAGTATTATTTTTTGCAGCTTATAAATGAACCTACAGGAAAATAGACTTGTGTTCTACATACTGAGCTTCATATTCTCTGCACTCTAATACGCAAAAAAACAAAACAAAAAAGACTGTATACTTAGTTGTCACATTATTATGAACACCTGCTAATATCCAGAGTAATCACTGTTATGTCTCATTGACCTCAAAGAAGATGATCAGCAAGTATGGGTGTATATGATCTGCATGGGCTGTTCATGGGCAGATCTGTTGAGTGTCTTCCACACTTCATATACTGGCCAATCCAGCTCATAAAGTGTGATTTTTGTCATCGAAAGTGGTCATAATAATGTGACTCGCCATGTAGACTCTTAGCTGGTAAAGTAGTCTGTTAAGATGATACTTTTTGCATTGTAATCTCATATTGGATAAAATCTAATTAATTTAAGCGTATGTCTGTCTTGTTTAGAACCCTGGGAAGCAGGGCCAGGAAATCCAAAACAGTACAACTGAACTCATCATTGGACTAGTCCAGCTTGTACCCCTCACACACACTTCAGAACTCTCTCAGGAAGCAATGGAGGTACACACGTCATTCTTTTACATTTTTTCGGTTCATCTTAGGCAACGTTTTAAGTGCTGTTTGGTTTTTGGTATGTTCTTTAGGCACTTTTGGTTATGCATCAACCAGAGACTATTGAGCTGTGGAACCCTGATGCACCTATCGAGACTTTCTGGGATATTAGGTAATCAGTGGTAATGGTGATTTTATCAGTGTCCATATTGGGTAATATCCTCCTCCGTTATGGGATTTACAAATGGAAAAGGGTTTCAACTCTGACTAAGGTAAAAAATCGGTCTAGGTAAATATATATTAAAAAATGTTTAGAAAAATGTAAAAACAAAACTCTGCATTGCCACCGGTCGGCTGGGTGCCACCCTAGCTACTAGGATGCAGAAACCACTGCATTGTAGTGCTGGTCCCAAGCCCAGACAAATACGAGGGCTGGCAATAAAGAAACTAAGCTTAATCAATAATGCGGACCACAGTAGCGGCCCCTAGCAGGAGCAGCCAGGACTCTCTTTTTAGCTTTTTAAAATGTGCTTCTGTTTATGTATTGATATTCAGCATTACAGGACAAGTACTTCAAAAATACTTATTTATTCTCAACAATGAATAACAACATTATTCTGATGATTTGCACTTAATGCAGCCAAGTTTGTGGTGTCAGGACAATCGAGTCCAGTTCCTCAGCTTCCAAGTGTTTATCAGTGCAGGTGAACCATATTTAGTTTATTCAGTTATTCAACGTTTTTTTTTTTTTTTTTTTTTTTTTTTTTTTTTTTTTTTTTTTTTTTTGCTCATCAGCAACTTCCAAAACTGTCCAGTAGAGGCCCTTAACTTCATAGAAATGCCTTACTGAACAATTAAAAATAATGTCAGATATTCATGAATGAACAGCTTTGCCAGTGTCCTTGCCAAAAATGAAACTTTAGGCTTTATTTGTCACTGTGAAAAACCTTTTATATTAGCAGTGCTTTAACCAAGCTGAGGCGTAGTTATTGGGGGAAAAAAAGGAACATTGGTCACATTTCCTGTCAATTATGTTGACCAGTTTTAACCGGGTGCGATCTACTGCCATTCTCTGCTCGATTGACGTGTAGATTGCGATCCACATATTGGCCATATTGGTGGCTTTCCATCAGAAGATCAGATTTCCTCCCACCATCCAAATACGTGTAGTCAGCTTATAGAATCTTTACACAGATGTAAAATACTAATTTGCATTTCTTTTTGCTAACTTAAATTTTAATCTTTTTTTTATTGTAAACAGGTTAAATAAAAACCCAGCTAGTAAGAGATCCAAACTGTGTGTTCAGCTTCGCCTGTCTCTCTTATACTTATTCTCTTGAAAACTTTTGTCTATTCTCTATTCAACAAAAATATGTGGCAAATAGAACCACACAAAGAAAAAATGAACGTCATGAAATCTGAGAAATTATGTGATAAGGTGATCTATACCAGATGTCTCATCGGACACACATTTATACCTTGTAAGAACATCCCCCACTCTGAGATCTGAGATAACCGGTTTCTATTAAACACATACTGACTGAACTTACTAAATTCTTACAGGAAGACTATGACAAAAATATTTTACCTAGCCATAATGAAAACCATTCTTAATAGAACACAATAAAAAATAAACTTGTAGAGGATGATGGACTGATCTGAAAATTATGAATATAACCGGGTGTTACTAAGCACAGTGTAAAACAACTAAATATAATAAACTTATTCTATTGATTTCTCAGCTCTCAGGTATTGTTCCTCATCTGCAAGAAGCTAATCGGCCACCAGATGATCAACAGCACAGAGATCCTGAAATGGCTGAGGGAGATTCTCATCTGCAGAAACAAATTCCTACTGAAGAACAAAGTGAGTGTCCTTAAGTCATATAGGGTAGTTTATAAGGTATATGAGATATCGCTGTCCAATGAAAAACATGTATCTGCAAAACCTAAACTACACTGTAAAGAAACCACAAGTAGCACAATTTTGATACAATATGGTACATTTATTACTTATTTAAGGAGAAACCGAGATTTGTAGTCTGAAAAAGACAGCGTTCACTTGGTAGCAGTTAGCTGATAGCATGTTATAAAATCCTGTCATATGAACACAAACCCAAACATGCTGGTGACCAATAATACTGAACTATAATCATACATTTTAGAAACAATTTTAAAATGAAGCAGAATGTTTCTCCTCTTTCAACTCAACTCAGATATAGTTTTATTGGCATGACAAATTATAGACCTTTGTGATGCCAAATCTGTTATATAATTACAAAATAAAGTTAGCATGAGGTAGAATGGAAGGAAAAGAAGATTGTGTTTGACACTCATAACAGAGAAACACACAAGCCACAAATGTAAAAAAGAAAAAACACTTACAATGGAGGTACATGTTTTTCATCGGACAGCGACGATAAAGAAGATATGTCTATCAAGATCTGTCAATTGATTTGGTGTATCTCAAAGTCTCAAAATATTTTGTAAACTCCATCTCCAAAAGTTCTCAATCAGATTTAGATCAGGGGAACATGCAGGATGAACTACAACATTTGTCCTGTTGAAAAACCCAGTCATTACCACACAGATGAGGGTCCTCAGTCATGATGGATTCCTGCTGAAACATCAAATAGCCAGCTGCTGTTTGACACCCCTGCACAACCTGAAGATCATTTTCATTGAAAGAAAAAGCCCCCAAATCATGATGGTGCTCAATGTGTCGCATAGAAAAAAAAAAATCTAAGGTGGGATCTCATGTCAGTAACTTTGGAATCCATCAGGACCGTCAAGGTTATCCTCCTGTTTGTCACATTGTCAGCTGATGAAGCTCAACAATCCTACCATGTTCAAAGTCATTGAGCTATTCAGGAGTTGCTGTTTTTTATCCAATAGGAGTGTGCCACGCAGGGTAGTCTGATCCCTATCAGCAAACATGCTCAGACCAAGCTGGAGGTGTGTCTGTACTCATTTCTTTGGAGCCCCGATGCTGAGGCTGTGTTGGTGGCCATGTCCTGCTTCCGGCACCTGTGTGAGGAGGCGGATATTCGTTGCAGTGTAGATGAACTGCCCGTACACACGGTTCTACCCAATTACAACACTTTCATGGAGTTTGCCTCTGTCAGCAACATGATGGCGACAGGTCAGTGTTACAAAGAGATGCAATCTTAATTGGGTTTCTGATTATAAGTTAGATTTGTCTGAATATCTGTTTTTTTTAACTGTGCATTTGTGTACATTTAGGTCGCTCGACACTACAGAAGAGAGTGATGGCACTCTTGAGAAGGATAGAGCATCCTACAGCTGGAAACACCGAGGTGAACAGGGCATTATTTTACTTCTCAAAGAATTTATAAAAAAATATATTATCGGCTGCTGTTTGTTTATTTTTTTACTATAAAAACATTTCAGGCATGGGAGGACACACATGTTAAGTGGGAGCAAGCAACAAAACAAATTTTAAACCATCCAAAGAACAAAGTCGAGGACGGACAGGTGAGTAAGATTGCGTAATTTTTTTTTAAATGACTGAAAATGTCAAATTTCTGAGTCTAGAAAAGTAACTTAAATGTCATGTAGTAAGTGAAATGCACAAGCCTCTTTATTATCCTCAGAAGGGATGGGATCAACGTTTGGGGTGTAAAATTCAAGAAAATATTTAAAGGTGGATTCTGTAAGATTTGTTTGCTGGTGCCCTTGGCAGATCAAAGCCACTCAGGTAGACAGAGAGATGTGGACACAGGCAATTACTGAACAACTAGTTTTGGTACATTTTTAGTTTTAGCAGATTTTGTCTGTTAAACAGAGGTTTCTTTTAGATTGAGGATTTTTGTTTTGACGCTTCAGTTTTGTAAGACATAAATGAGAGTTTTTGTTTCCAATCCATATATCCATTTTCTAACAAACAAATCTCTATCTCTCATTAGGAGTGGATTAACATGACAGGCTTCCTGTGCGCTCTGGGTGGCGTGTGTCTTCAGCAGCGCAGCACACCCAGCCTCGGTACCTACAGCCCCCCCATGGGTCCTCTGAGTGAGCGTAAAAGCTCCATGATCTCGATGGGGTCATGCGAGGTGAACAGCGAGACACCTCTTAGCAGGTTCCTAGAGCGCCTCTTATCCCTAATGATCTGCACACATGAGAAGGTGGGCCTGCACATCCGAACAAACGTTAAAGACCTCCTGGGACTGGAGCTGAACCCTGCTCTTTACCCCATGCTCTTCAACAAGCTGCGCAACAGCATCGGCCGCTTCTTCGACACCCAAGGGCCGGTGAGAATTTTTTTCTGGTGCTGTAAATTACTGATTTAAAAAGGATTTGCATCATAGTGTTTGCTGTTGATTAGATTAGATTGGCTTGATGAATATAGAAAACATAGAATATAGATATGCATACATCTTGTAAAGATCTAGTTAACTTGGTATACTTTATTTAAAATAATGTATTACGTTTTTAAATGCATTTCAAGAATGTGCATGAGGTCATATTTACATTATAAAGATGCTCCCTTTATTAAAGCTTACCATTAGCCAGCTGTAGTTTCAGTTCCATTTGGCTTTTTAAAAAGACCATGTCATGGTGGTGGTATTCAATTACCACACCAGCACTGAGATTTTGAACACTCCGGTCCGGCTTTGCAGAAATGGAAGAGCTTTGAATTCATGGAAGAGCTTTGAATTCATTAATTCGCCAAGGCATGGCTGAAAAAAAAGGATGGATTGAGGATGCTTTGTAGGAGGCACGGAGGAGGTGGATATATCCTCCGGGAACACAATCAGCAATTCCCAGCAGTTGAACACTTATTGGCTATGCTGAACTCGGAAGAAAATTTTAAAGGCTATAATGAAAGACACAAAACCAGTAGCCAGTTTACAACATGCACTCGTTAAAATACAGTTATCGAAATTAGTCTTGGAATTGTACATTGCTTTGGAATAAAAACAAGCTTTTTGTTAATTTTTATTACACTTCAATAATTTGTAATGTTTTCTAACGGTCACTTCATGATTTATTCCTCTAGGTACCCATTAATGACACAAACACATTGTTTGTGGAGCAAACCATTGCCATTATGAAGAATCTTCTGGACAGCCACACTGAGGGAAGCTCTGAGCACCTGGGTCAGGCCAGCATTGAAACCATGATGCTGAATTTAGTCAGGTCAGATCTACTCAAGAGAATATTCTCTCTTTAGTGAAAATGTGTATTATTAGATCATTTAAATATTTTCGGTTGAGTGTATAAAGTAGTGCTGGGCGGTATGCCCAAAATTTTATATCACAGTATTTTTCAAAATTATATCGATTTCACATGACTGCATGGACAACTAACTAACAGTGAAAACATTAAAGCAAAAGGGTGTCAATCACCTTTGGGCTAGCATTTAACAAAAATAATATACAATGTTTAAGCTTTAAACGCATTCACCATTTTACAAGAAAAGTGCTATATTACACCCTCTGGCAATTATGGAACATGCCTGCTCCTAATAATGGGGAAAAAAAATCACCTTTTTTTTTAAATGTAGTGAGTTATGAAATTAACATATACAACGCTTACTTTTATGCTGTTCATTGGTTTTGTTTTTGTGTTTCACTTCTATATAAATGATTCATTACAAATTTGAATATTGTCATGCATTTTAAATAAGTTTAAAATACAGTGTATATGGAGGTGCGCCGGAAAGCAGGGTTTGTGTAGATATGGGGAAGGGGGCTGC
>JAYDZG010000021.1:8602071-8614003 GCA_034509265.1 Microcambeva bendego
GGGGCTGCAAAATGTGGGAAAGATGAAGCGCCGTGAATATTTTCCAGATGCACTGTACGTATTTACACGTTCATACACATGAGTTGTCTAGACCATGGATGGATGAACATTCAGGTTCCCAAATCAAGCAATCAAATGTTAACATTGAATTTATTATTCAATGAATGAATTATAAAATAGACATGATCCTTCCATCTACACCAAACAAACTCAGTTTTCTTTGAAAATACAGTGTATGATTTGGTGGCTGGTCCAGTGTGTTCCTGCATTGTACCTGCAACAATCATAAAGCAACTGACTGAACATTTTTATGAGGGAAATAATTTTAATACAGTGGTACCTTAAAACTATATTTTTGCTCAAGTCATCCTGGGAGTTGAGTTTGAAGGTATTTTTCCAATAAGGATGTATGGGCAACATGGTCTCATAGAACTGCATGTATTTTAGGCTATGTAAATTAATTTGGTTGTTTTTGACTCTTACACTGTCAATGACACAAATATAATATGCTGATGCTTTTTTTTCTTTTAACAGAACAGTATTATAATCAGAACACATGCAATCATTTATTTGTTTGTGCATCTTTGTATTAAAATTGCTGACCATGTATCTCCCTGTCTTTGCAGATATGTGCGCATTTTAGGAAACGGTGTCCATGCCATACAGATCAAGACTAAACTTTGTCAGCTGGTGGAGGTCATGATGGAGCGCAGGGATGATCTCTCTTTCTGCCAAGAGATGAAATTCAGGTAAATGTCAGAGCTTTTCATGGATACTCTTATAACACACAATTTGTCACTTCTTTCTATGGTTGGGCTGTGCTGAGAATGTTCTGGGTTCGATTCCCCTAGGTATTTTCTATGTGTTTGCATATTTTCCCTCTGTCTGTGTGGGCTTCCTCTAAATGGAAGTACCACTCCCAGTGTAATTAAATTTTCTTTATTTCTTTTTTTTTCTGATTTTGAGATATCAATGGTGCCCCATATTATCTTTTTATCTTTCTTAGAAATAAAATGGTGGAGTATTTGACTGACTGGGTGATGGGTACCTCCAATCAAGCAGCAGACGATGATGTCAAATATCTCACACGGTACAGTCTCTGACACTCAAGACTTTTATCTTGTTGGTATAATTGTTTCAGCATCTCGTGGTTACACATAGTTTTTGTGTTTTGTAGGGATCTGGACCAGGCGAGTATGGAAGCAGTGGTGTCTTTGTTAGCTGGTTTACCTCTACAGCCTGAGGAAGGAGATGGAGTGGAGTTAATGGAAGCCAAATCTCAGCTGTTCCTCAAGTAGGGTCATTTACAAAAACTTTTTAAATCTTAGATCTGCCATATCATTTTTTAAATAAACGTTTGTCAGTCTTTAACCTCTAATCAATATCAGGAAAAAAAAATTGTAAAGACTCGGAAGGAAAAAGTAAAGTTCTTTTAGCTCTGCTGAATCATCTAGAATTATCAAGACTCTAACCAGGCAAGCCATGATTCAGTTAATGATGATGAATATCTTATGATGGGTTCAAATATGTTAAAAGCCAGATGTTGCTCACATAATTATTTTTAGTTCTTTTTCTCATTCAGTCGAACTTGGCGTACAAACAAATGACGAACCAACATGCAAAACACATGACGTCACAAAGTGCGCGACCCTAGTGCGCACTTTCCACATATACAGTATTTGAGGGCAGAGAATGTAGTTTTCAAATGTAAATCATTTTTTATTGATGTTTTATTTGTATAAAGGTGTACAAGTGCAAGTTCTTGCTTGTCAGAGACATTGGAACAGTTATGGGAGGTCTGGCACAGATTCATTCTATTTGCATTATTTCTTATGGGGAAAGTAGACTTAACATTAAAAAAATGGTTTAATAATTAAGTCAGGAGTCTGTATTAAATAAGACAATGATGAAAGTTTAGCAGACTGCAAACTCTCAAGAGGAGTTAAATATCGCTCATTTAATACAGGTTTCAATACAATCTCATTAAAGCTCATTATGAAAATAAAACTGGTTTTGAAAGTCGTTGGAACACTAATGTTATTTTGCTCATATTGGTACTTGGTATCGAGTGCTAAAATTTTTGTACTCAGAAATAACAAAAAGTGATATCCGTGCATCCCTGGTTCTAGTCTGTCATTCACATGAGTCACGAGTCTTTGTGTTTACCTCTTTTAAATATATAGGTACTTCACTCTGTTCATGAACCTGCTGAATGACTGCAGTGAGGTGGAGGAGGATGGGCAGCAGGTGGGTGAGAGAAAGCGGGGTATGTCTCGGCGCCTCGCCTCGCTGCGGCACTGCACTGTGCTGGCCATGTCCAACCTGCTCAATGCCAACGTGGACAGCGGCCTCATGCACTCTATAGGTCAGTGACTTATTGTGGCTTTTTTATCATTTTTATAACGCTTGTCCTGGTTGAAACTCAAAATGACATCGTGATAAATAAATGGGATTTTAATGCATTATATATATATTCAAAATTATCAGTTTCTCAATCCAGCTTGTGGTTAATTTGAAGTAATGCTAGCTGGGCCGGCACTGTTGTTTATGTGACGTTGGTGCTGTGTCCTGTGGCATGAAGTGCAATCAATTAAAATGCAGGGTATTGGACTAATAAGGTGAAATGAATTATTTAAATACTTCTGCAGGCCGAATTAAACAGCAAAATGCTCCGTATGTGGCCTGTAGGCCGTGGTTTGCCCACCCCTGGTCTAGACACCCATCCAAATGATATGATATGCGAGCTGAGAAAAAACGTTTGCCGTTCAAAGTCTCTGTGTCCTAGGTGGCACAGCAGGGCATTCCCAAGGTATTTAACACACTGCTATTATTTGGCTGGGCATTATCTAGCAGGCACAATTGGCACTGCCAGTATTGTCTGGACTAAGTGGGTGGGGTCTTCAAATGCTGTTATTAGCAGACCAAGGCACCTGCTTTGAAGAGGACAATCCTCATGTGTCCCTGAAACAAAAAAGAAGGGGTGTGCCAGGACTATGCATGCATTTAAGGAGGCATGAGCCGGTAAATATACCCTCTGCAAACGCAGTTGGGATATTCTGTAGCAGAAGACACAAAAAAAATGTAACTAAACTCGCATGCTCATATTTTGGATTATTACCCTGTTCCATTGTAATTTGCCAAAAAACATCTGTAATCTACAGGACTGGGTTACCATAAAGATCTGCAGACCAGAGCCACATTTATGGAGGTGCTGACCAAAATTCTACAGCAGGGCACCGAGTTTGACACCTTGGCAGAAACCGTTCTGGCTGACCGCTTCGAGAGGCTGGTGGAGTTAGTCACCATGATGGGGGATCAGGGTGAGCTACCTATCGCCATGGCTCTGGCCAATGTGGTACCCTGTTCACAGTGGGTAAGTAATCTGTCCTCTTTAGTGTGTGATCGAATTTGAATTATTTTATTTTATTTTTTTAAAGATATGCTACTGTGGTTTGCAGGATGAACTTGCCAGGGTACTGGTGACCCTGTTTGACTCCAGACACTTGCTTTACCAGCTTCTGTGGAACATGTTTTCTAAAGAGGTGGAGCTGGCAGACTCTATGCAGACTCTTTTCAGAGGAAACAGTTTGGCCAGCAAGATCATGACCTTCTGCTTCAAGGTAAATGTCAACCAGACTGTTCATTTTATTTAGGGATGCATCTGATAATGTGCTCCTTTGCAATGACACCATGTTGGCAGTTAGGAAGTACAGTGAACCCCCACATTTTCGTCAGTGTAATTGTTGTCGGTATACAGAGGGAGACATTATTCATGGTTTCAACTGTGTTAGCTTAGAACGGGTTATTTGAATGATTACTCTCACAATCCTTCCCTATGTAGGCAGTAAGACAGCATAACATTTTCTATAGCAATTTAGACAGTGGTCAGTGTTTTATTTATATTTTGTAAAGTTTAATATTCAAATTACCCCAATGAAGGGGCAGAGAATGCATAGTGGTAAGAAAAAGTAAAGTAACATGTAAAAATACCATTGATATTGTGAAGATGCAAGTACTTGTACTTGGTGTAACAAACGTCTGTGGTATCGGTGCATCCCTGATTTTATCTTCCACAGACACGTGATTGGTTGTGTCTCTGTATGGGGCAGATCAATGGCTGAACAAGGTTTCTGTCAGACAATGTCAGACACTGTCAGACAATGGCAACACGATGACTGACAATCAACCTAATGCTGAACTTTTCACAATCTGGTCTTTTGTGCAGGTGTATGGAGCTGCCTATCTCCAAAAGCTTTTGGAACCTCTGATGAGGGCAGTCATCACCACTCCTGAGTGGCAGCACATGAGCTTTGAGGTTGACCCCACCAGGTATGTCTGCGCTCACTTGGATTAATTCTAGCTTTGATTAATACTGAACTCTTGATCAGGGTATTCCCACATTTTTTGGTGTTGATTTAAATGTTTACCATCAGATTATGAAGGCAACAATGGATGCTAGGGCTGCCCAATTTTGGGCCCACTATCACACTTTTTTTCTGGCCCACCTTTGTCAGAACATGGAAATTGGTTTCAACCGGTGATTAACTGCCTAAAATTCTTAACTGCAGTACATTAACTGACCATAATTCCTCATGAGAAAAGTGGATGGGGGGGCTATGGAAGTCCTTACTGTGTTTGACACTTGAATAGTTGTATCCTATCTGTTGAGGCACTGTATTAGTAATCAAAAGACGGTTCAGGTTTCCACTATTACTCAGACTGTATAGTGTCATTGTGATGTGTGTAAAACATGAATTGTAAATCATTAAATTTGTTTACTATGTTTGACACAGAAATGTAACATAATAGTGAAGTACTGAAGCATGTCTAAATGGTGATAGGTTTAAAATTGCAGCAGATGTGCTGAAAGCATTTGGTTGCTTTGGGATCTTATAAAGATGCGGAAAATTTTAGATTTTCATTGCCGGAGAAGTAGTCATCGATCGAGAGCTTACAGTCCAGATTTAATTTCATCTGATCTTATCCACCTTTTTGGACCCATCAAAGAAGCTTTAAGGTTAAGAAAACTTTCATGTGATGTGAAAGCAGCAGCTGATGGTGCTAAAATAGTATGACGATAGATAAATTGCATCATAAAGGTAGGAGACCATGTAGTAAAGTTCATGTCCTTCATTTATGAACCCTCGTGTCTAGTTTCTCCAGAATGTTGTGGCTCCCTGAAGGTTCTTCTTAAAATCTGGTTTGGTTTCTTTGCACAGTTTCAGTCTTCATAGATTCATTGTCTTAAAATATAACAGAAGTTCTTCTCAGAGAGAACTTCCTCAAACTGTAATCATTTTATTCCAATAATTAAGTATTCCTTTCCACATCTGTAGACTAGAACCCAGTGAGAACCTGGAGGACAATCAGAGGAACCTGCTGCAGATCACTGACCGTTTCTTTTTGGCCATCATCAACTCCTCTGGCGAGTTTCCGCCTCAACTGCGCAGTGTTTGCCACTGTCTGTACCAGGTACGTTGTGTCGTTTCTCACCCAATGTGTCCAGGAATGCTGTGAACTGTCACCATGCTACTGCCTGCTCTCAGAGAGGAGAGTATGCTACTAACACACTAGCACTTGCTTTTTAGACTTCCTGCCACCATTTCAAATATTCACAGCCCACTTGTGCTACTCAATACACCAAAACATTATTAGCACCTGGTTAGTTGTTAGCATGCATCCTGGGGCACTCTAGTCTTAAAATCCACTCAAGGCAGGTACAGCCTCCTTTACAGGAGCGTACACAGGATGACGTAAAATACTGTCCAGGTAGCAAACCAATAGTACAAAATGTTTTTTTTATTGGCACAATATAGTTTTGTTTTAAATAAAAATATATTTTTTCTTTTTATTACTTGAAAAAAACAAGGTATTAACTAAATTGCTCTTTTTTGCTTAAAAAAAGAAAAAATCATTCATGTGGACATACTTTTATTTAAAAAAATATTCTTTTTCTTCTTCTTCATGGTATCAAAATGGGTATCGAGAATCGTGGAATTTTATTGGGGTTTTTACCGACTTATAAACTTCTGGCATCATGACATCCTTAGTGCCATGTATGGTGTTTCCAGTTTGGGCAGTTTTTCATGCATTTTGGTGGATTTTGAAAGGTGTCTTATTTTTTCTTTATTTGCTTAGTAATTGATGCTATTTAGTACAAAATATAGTTAAGTAAAAGTACAGGTTGTGAAATCTAAATTTAATTTACTATTTAAATTGTAAAAGTACACAGAAAACGACTCAATTATAGTACTCTAGTTGATATGTCCACCTCTGGTTAAAGCACAATCATCTGCAATTTGAGACACAGTAGCTCTTCTAGCGTAGCGTCAAAGTCAAAAAAGACATCCCTTCAAGGAAAATCTAATCTTTTCCAAGGTCCTTAACATATGCAAATGATCAGATCCAGATGTGGGGGGGGAAAGGAAGTGGCCACTTTTCAATTTTTGCTAGTTTACAATTTATGGGTGTGTGTTTAACCAATGTGAGCAGTGTTGATTTATTCTATAAACTAGAATAACAATTAAAGAATAAAACAACACTGCTCATTTTGGTAAAACACACACTTATAAATTGATTTTTTTCCCCACGACTGTATGTGGGGCATTGTTTAAGATGTCTTTAATTTAATGCAAAAATTCAGTTTGCGCTTTAGTTCGAGGGCTTCCTGTGTGTATGTAAGGAACCGAAGCAATAAAAAAAAGCTCTTGCTTAGCTGTGACTTCCCTGGCATGCGTACGCTACTTTGGTGTATCAACCCACATTTCTGTTCACAGGTTTCTGTATTTGTGGAGGGGTTCATTATGGTTTGGGTTTTACCACACAGGAAGTAACCTGGCCACAGATGTGTTGCTGCACAGTGTGCACAGTGTGGAGCATGAGTCCAGGATTTTGTGGGCTGCTCGCTGTAGCCTGGGTTTTTACACCTACTGCTTTTTTACCCTTTTCACTGCCATTTATTCACCCTTCACCAATGCAGTCTTTTTACTTCTGTACTTTGCTTTTATTCAGGTCCATTTACTCGCTCGCGTTTATGTTCTCAGCAAACCTTTAACTTTGTATGTTTTCTCATTTAGTGACATTATGACCTGTGCAATATTTGTAAATTGAAAATGTAGCTACAAAGAACTAGACTGGTTTAGGTTAACTTGTAAGTTGTAAATATAAACTGCTCTGTAAATAGGATATTATTGATGCCCTATGTTTTCTTTTATTATTTCTTTTAAAAATAAAACAACATTATGTAATTGTGATTATATTTTATTTATCTAAATAATGAATGCTCCATTATGTCTGAGGTAGGTACAAACTGTTGAAAACAAATTTGAATTAGCTCCCTCTGCTGTTTAAAGTGAATATCAATTTATTAAACATGGATACGATTTGAATTGATTCTTAACTGACTCATGGTGCATGGCTACATCCCTAAATGTTTGTAGTACTTGTTTGTCACAATTATTTCCAGAGGAGCACCTTCGGTGCAGTCAGTTTATGGTTGACCTTTAGACAATTATACATAAAAAATAATTCCATTTGTGCCCTTATTTTCTGAATATTCTGTTTTACAAACCTGCGCACAGCAGATTTTACACAGCATGCCCTTTGGGGCGCAACCTTCGATATTTTATCAGGGCTTGGGACCAACACACAGAGTGCACTGACGAATGCTCTTTCAAAGGGTTAGGCTGTTAGGCCACAGATGCCGGTCAGACGTAGCCAATAATATTGCCGCCTAACCGACTGAAAGCAACTGCAGTGGATTTCAAGCAGACATGAGGGGAACATACAAAATCTGCACATAAAGGACCTGGACTGGCCCACATGTTGATTTACCCCAGGACATTATTGCTGTGGGATTACTGTGCTACCCAATTCGGTACCATGCCGTCCCCTTAAAAGTCAAATTATACTAATAAATATTATGTAATACATTTAATAATTGAAAAAGCCAATCAACTACACTTTATATTAGTATAAAAGTAATATTTTGAAATAGCCATGTTAGTCAAGTGTAATGCTGGTGGGTTAGTTTGTCACCAATCTTTAACAAACCCTTTAATATAGACCCGTAACATCTAATTAAATCAATTAAAACCAGACTTTGACTGAAATAAACATTATCATCCTTTCAAATCAGTTTGTGCTTTAGTTTCCCAACCTTAAAGCTCAGATGGGGATATATTGTGTGTATGTGTGTGCATTATGGCTGTATGCGCTCTGCTCACTGTTGTGTAGCCGCTGCTGTGACCTCTGTGCCCATCTCTGCCCTGTAGGCTACTTGCCACTCCCTACTGAATAAAGCCACTGTTAAAGAAAAAAAGGAAAACAAAAAATCCGTAAGTCTCCCAAAACTTTTTTCTTAGCCACCATTTTGGGTTTGATGTATTCATTCTGGAGCGTTCCTTTTGCTTTGAAAACCTTTTTTTCTTTTAGTTTTTCGCCTCAAAACATATTCATTAGCGACACGACCCTACTAACCTCTTACTAACTCTAAATTCAATGTTGAGCGAGTGGAGCTTTTTTTCAAATCACCGATATCCAGACCTAGGCTGGTCTAGATCGGGACTTGAGAGAGGGGCTGGCTGTGTGGTGGCTTTTCCATCTGTCTGTTATACAGATGAGGTTTTTTCAGTAGAGAGAAAAAAAACCTCTTCTGGACATCTTTGCACACCAAGAGACGAAATATAAAGTTAAACCAGACCTGAGATTTTTACTGAATTGGTTTTAATAAAATTAAGTGCATCTTTCAATGATTGTATTAGAGAACCAAGTTCCTTATACTGGAAAAAAAGAGGTTCTGAACTTTGAGGGTTGCGTCTTTGCTCTGTCACTGTTTGGCTGGCTGTCCTCTAGTGAGCACAATTGGTTAATGCCTGCAAAAGACAAAAATTGGCCTCCAGTCATCTAGAGTGGGGATTGACCAGATGACCTGTGTCAGGGCTGTGTAAGGACCGTGGTTATGTAATTAGCATCACACATAAATCTGCGGCTGTATGGGTCTATAAGAAGGGATTACTTGACTACATGCACATCAGATAGTGCAGCAGTCTATTGACTACACTAAATTAGCAGGAAAAGGGTGTCAAATGCAAAGAATTTTAAAAATGATCATTTTGCGAAGTATTTCTAATGCTCGTCGTTTTGAGTCTCAGCTCTGCTACTGTCATGACTGCGTCAAGCCAGTGACTGAGGGATGAGGGATAGTGGGATCAGGATGTAACTCTCCGTACACAAAACCGATCGAATATGAACTCGCTCAGTTTAGGTGAAATGATGCAGATCTGTGGGGGTTTCCTTCCTAAAGTACCTCTGTTTTGCAAATAAGTATTTTATCTATGGCTTTCCAATTCTGCTGAATTTAAATTAATATTTATGTTACAATATTAGTAAATAATATTGTTCTTAACATTTATAAATTAAGTAATTTATATATATATTTATATTTTTAAAAAATATATATTGCCACAAAATAAATTTGCAATTACCGTGAAATTAATTAGCATGTTATGTCACATCGTACAACCTGATGCACTTTATTTAATCGGGCTTTAATTGTCATACATGCTTTGTTCTGTTAAATATTTCTGGAGAATAGATCTGGTTTGAGACCTTATACCTGGTGTGCAATTCAGAAAACGCATGCGCTTGTGTGTTGCAAAACTGGGAACTGGAATAGCAGTTTTACTAGCCGTTATTTATTGCATGTGCTGTTTAGGTTTGTGAAACATGCTCACCGTATTCAGGGTTTCATCTTATGTAAATAATGTTTTCTTGACATTATTCATAACCCCCCCCCACCAGTGTGGGAAATATCTGCATGGAAAAGTTTCTTTGCTTTTTCCCCCCAACATGCTTTCTGTTTGTAGTAGCTATTATAATTTTAATTAAATGATACTGGGATTACACTGTGGTCAAATGGTGTGAAGGTGAATGTGTGTGAAGTCCTATACGACTTTCAAAGAATTAAAATTAGCATTAATAGAATTGGATGCATTGTCGCCTCACAGCAAGAGGGACCTGGGTTCCCTTTCCCAGACGGAGCAGTCCAGGCCCTTTCTCTGTGGGGTTTGCATGTTTTCCTGGCAAAGTTCAGACATATCACATTGATTGGAAATTATCCAAGACTCAGTTTACCATTTAAGTTGAACTGATGAATCTTGTGTAACCAGTTATGGTTCTGTATTAATGTATCAAAAGTGCAGAAACAAAACTGATAAAATTAAAAAATAACAGTAATCACAAAAAGTAATAACATTTTCCAATGTCCAATCAAACACTGCAAATCCCTTGTAAACATACTTGTTTACCCTTTTTAAAATGACATAAAATGTGACAGTTTATTCAGAAATTTCCAGAAAAACCGTTTATGCCATCCAGTTATCCAACTGTTGAATATACAAATATATAATTGTCCAGTTGATACACTTTCAATTATGTTTTAATGTTTGCCATATGAGATTTGAAACAGGCTTACTTTCTAAACTCTGTTTTTATTCACATCAGTATGTAAATTTGTTTGTGACTCAGAATAAGCATATAAGATGCTATGTAATAAGATATAATTTCACATAATTAAAAAATGTATAACAATATTGTTCACAAATGAGCTTTTTCATTGCAACGAGATGCTGCTCCCACCTAACAATGACGTGAGACAGTAAGACCCAAAACATGCTGGAAATGGAAGCGGTGTTTTGTTTGCTGATCATTGTTTTTTTTTCTTTTTGTGCCTGGTGGTTGGGTGTTAAATCATTGTGAAACATGGTGTTAAATGCAGGTGCAGATAGAAAAATGTACCTTGCTACCTGGGTCTGAGATGAGCAGTCACTGTTTCTGATGATTCAAGGTGATGGGTTGATCAGCTTCCTTGTTGTTTCTGAGAGAATCTTTAAGGCACAATGGTGTTACACAAGTTGTCTTTTTCATTGATCCATGTAATCTTTTCTTCTAATTTGCTGCAGTCATCATATCCATCTCACCTCTTCATCCAAATTACCTCTTTTTTAGGGTTTTTAGCTTTCATACGTCATTGGGTATTTTGTGATGTTTTCGGTTGCCCTGCCTTTCCCACTGTTTTTCCTTCTGATCCTTCTTCACCCTTTTTTACAGGTGGTCAGCCAGCGATTCCCACAAAACAGCATCGGTGCCGTAGGCAGTGCCATGTTCCTGCGCTTCATCAACCCTGCCATAGTGTCCCCATATGAGGCTGGAATTCTAGAAAAAAAGCCTCCTCCTCGAATCGAGCGTGGCCTCAAGCTCATGTCTAAGGTACAGCATGCAGTGAGTTTGAAGGTTCTCTGTGGGCCTGACCTAAAATGTAGTGAGCCCTTTACTTAGATTCATTTTATGTTATTTTCCGTGCTGCCGGGAAGAAGACTCAATTGTTTGATGGCCTCGAAACTTTTTCTTATCTTAATCTCATGGGTTTGATGTCTTATTAGAATCTTATCTGCTTAACTAACAAGCAACTCACTTTTTATTCCTTTTTTAGTGGAGTAAAGCAATACAAAAAATATTACAATATAAATGTCTATGTTTAATATAATTTTCCAAACATTTCTATTTATTTCCCTTCTTTCCCCTCCCTCCCCTCCCACGAAGGACAGAAGACAATAGTAATGACAGTCAAACATTAATAAAAGATGGCAATGTTGTCAGCCATATTTTAAAAAGAGAAGAAATTAAATAAAAAGAAGGGGAAAACTAAATAGGGAGTGATCTCTTGTCCACTGTACATTTTAGTTTGTGGTGGTAAGATCCAGCCTGGGATGTATTTGTCGCAATTTCAGTTATGTTCTGATTTAAGTTTTACAAAAGCTATTTTTTTCCGTTTAATAAATGTCCATTGTAATGTCAATCCATGGATCAAGGGTGTGACGACCTGGTGCATTTCCACAGATACCTCCACATTATGGTTCATTCTTCCTTAGAT
>JAYDZG010000021.1:8672992-8687536 GCA_034509265.1 Microcambeva bendego
AACTGCGAACCACGCAGAGCCGGAAATGCTCAATTCTAATCCCTGCTCTACACTCACTCTAGTGATTTAACATTGTACTCTTAACATTCTTAACGGGGCGAGACAAAACATCTGTAATTCACATTACATGAAAGACAACATATGACATTTCTCTTTGTGGTGTTTTATTTTAAATCATAAATACATTTCTGCCTTTCCATTTGCTAGAATAAGTGTATACTGCTATATTTTACATTTAATATTAAAATGGTCACATTTATATTTTGTCTGCATTTTTGAGTTCATAGGCATATAACATTGTGTGGAATTGCAACAAAACCAAATCGAACTGTATCATGGCAAACTTCAATGTATTGAAAATTGTCATATTGTCTCGTAATGAATCTTGTGTGATTTGCACCCCTACTAATGTTATCAAGGTATGTTCAGTTTTCATTTAATATACCATGAGTTAATTATATTATAGCGGTTTATCAGGGAATATTTTTGATTGAGTTTAGTTTAGATCACTGTTCCCCTCACATCCTTAATATTTTATTACCATGTTTGTGTTAATGAAGACACATCTGGTCGTGTGGGCTCCCCGGTGAGTTCCTCTTCATTGATTGAGGTAAGAGGGTTAACGGAGATGATGGATAAGCAAGTCAGTAGCTCTCTTGAAGTTCATCCATGGGATTCATGTAGTACATCATAGCCAAGAAGTATATATAGGTTAACCTAACTTGCCAATGAAAGCCTTCGCCAATCAAATTTCCCCTTTAGCATGTGTGCCTGTACGTCATAGAAAATGTAATGAACACCCTATGCTGCATCATTTATCTTCTACAGATTTTGTTGTACTTTCTCAGGTCTCCAGTGCTTTCCATTGCAAATTATTTACTTTAATAATAAATATCAGAATGTTAACATTTTTCATTTTACTTTTTTTGTCAATATGCAATTAGTTTTACCATGACCTCACCAGTTGACCTATTGAATCCTAGCCTAACCAGTTTAAGGTATGGATACATAATTATAACCTGTTTTGGTTTATGTGGGTATTGCAAATTTTACTTTCCATGTGGGTTTGATGACACACCCCTATTTAGCATATTTGCTTGGGGTCAGAATCTGAGTTCAAAGTATATCAGCAGTGTCCTTTCGTGTAGTGCCGTTTCTCTGCAAGCTCTGTGAACAGGACCTGTTGAGGGCAATGCATTCCTTTCTTTTGACAGGCTGGGCTTCTCCGGCTCAATTAAGGAAAGGCATGCTTGTATATCCTTTTTTTAAATCGGAGGGGCTGCTGGCCAGTGAGCATTGTGAGTAATCCCAATAGCCTGCCTGGCTTTTAGCTGTGTACTCCAGTGTCCTTACCTAATCAGACTCCAAACCTACTGTAAAACTAGCTCGGTTTAATGCGTTTGTTAAGTTTGACTTTACTTGAGGAAATTCTATGCCGTCTTCAGTAAAAACCTGTAAAAACACCATTTTATTCATAAATGACCTGGTCCAAGCAGTCTGAAATGTTTGGTCCAAGCAGTCTGAGTTTGAAACAGCTTACTTGTGTGCACTTGTATAGAATATAAAATACATTCAAAACAGAAAGCCTATGAGTGTAATTTATGTTTTCAACTAGATTTCTTTAAGCTACTTTTATAGTTGTCACTAATGACTATTTTCTTTAATCAATTAATCTATCAACTCTTTATTGATTATTCTAAAAAAAAATTATTTTATTATAACAAACTATGGCATTATATGACACAAAACAGCATGTAAACAGAATAACTTTTTAGAAAGTTCATTTAATTATAATTTGCTACATCTTGCTAAATTCACTCAAGTCTGTTTTACTCTCCATTTTCAGGAGCAGTAGCTACAATTCAGAGGATATGCCGCTCAAGGCTCGGAACTTTCTACCGTACACACTTCCTGGAGTGCTCGCACTCATAGGTTTGTGGTGGTACACTTCGCGCAAGAAGGAGCAGACAGTCATAAATGATGGTGGGAGGAGACAGGCCACAAGTTTGCTGTCTTCACCTGAAGTGAGTGCTGAGGAAGTCGTAGAGGCCACACATGGCATAACCTACCAGGAAAGACCCCACACCAAAGAACCGCCAGCTGCTGAAGAAGAGGTTGTAGCACAGATCAATTTAAAAACAAACTCTCCAATAGAAGGAACTCTTGTGATCCACTCCATGGATCTGGAATCAGGAAAGCTAAGGATGTCCTCTCATGACACGGCTGCTGTCCGTCAACAAAGCGATCTTGAACTGATCAGTGAACAGCCTGACCTAGATCTAGCACCAGCAGAGCTTGTAGAGGTGTTGTCTTCTCATAAAAGCCTGCAGACAGCTGCTCCTAGCAGTGAGTCCGGATCAGAGTTGGACAATTCATCTCTGGGCCAAACACTTGACAAACAAGTAACTGATATTAACAAAATTGCATCAGTTGTAGACTCGTCTCTGGAATTGACCAATGAGACTTTGAATCCTGAGGGGGATAAAGTATTGATGTGTGTTGCTGAAAATATTGAAGCCAACCTGCCTACCAAAGAACAGCTGACCTCCAGTACACCCACAGAACATTTCCCGTTTTCTCAGACTGGATTAGAACAGTTCTCCTCTAAAGAAAATCCCGTGCTTCCTGACTCTTCTCAAAATTCTACGAGCTCGCCACTGTCCAATAATTCCACAGAAGGCCAGTATCCACAGAATGAGGACTTAAAACAATTGACCAAGAGTCACGACAGCATGGAAGAGCTCCACTGTCTTGCAGCCAGCTTAATTTCTGAAGTCCTCTTATCGGCTGCCCGTGAGGTCACAGCTGTCAGTAGCGTCTCAGAACAACCTGAAAACATAAAATCTGCACTTAACAGAACAGAAAGCCCAAAAGATGATCACGGACCTGCATCTCAGGTGAAGTCTTCTACTCAAAGGCACTCAGAACATTTATCAAAGCACATGGGGCACGTCTCGGAGGTCAACGGCTGCCTTACTCCCACGGAATGGGAAATTGCAGATTGCCAGGCGCATTTGGAGTCAACTCCAATTCTGCCCAGGATTCAGGCCCAAGGGGAAGTCATGGCTAGACTTGAAGATGCCGTGTGCAGCACAAGCAAGGATTTCTCATCAACAGCGCTCTCTGTCAGCAAAGACCACAGTTTTGAAATCAACCAGCAAAGTCAGCTGCACGCAACTTTTAGCCTGCCTGAGGTTTTAACTCAAGAAGTAGTAACAGCTAGTTTAGGGCTTGTTTCACACCTCTCAGAAAATGGCATTTGCAGCCAGAACCTGATTGACACAGGTTTAGAAGCAGCTGACAGCTCTGAGGAAACCTGTATTATTTCAACCAGCCACCAGGGACAGTCAGCGTTGACCCCAAGCCTGCCTGAAGTTCATGCCCAAGAAGTTATTGTGACTAAAAAAGAAGATTCTGGATTGTATACCTGCCAGAAGGAGAGTGCTATCTACACTGAAGACCTACTCAACACAGGATTGTCTTCGGCAATACCTTCCCGAAAAGAAAAACAAGATTGTTTTGCTCTTGGTCTGCAGCAACTGAAGTCCAATGTGGATACCCAAAATGAGTATGTGTCTGGGACGGAGGATTCGGGTTGCATGACATTTCAGTCAGGAGACATCAGTAGCAACATGCTTTTGTCAGGCACTCCTGATGACAAACCTGAAAGTGAAATGTTTACTCTGGGTGACAAACACTTGGAATCCATGCAGGTCCTTTCCAAGGTTCAGGCTCAAGAGGAAGTTGTGACTGGAACAGAGGATTCTGGCTGCAGCACGTGCCAGTCAGAGGATGGCAACAGCAGTGAGGACCTCATTGGGACAGGTCCATCATCTGCAGTGACCGGAATCAAAGATGTGGCTGCTTGTTCTTCTGGGATCTTGACTTTGGCAAAAAGGGATAATGGAGTACAAGATAATCTGGAGTCAGCTGAACTTGAGGAGCCAGCACTGAGTTCAAAGCATCCACCAGCTAACTGTGCATCAGCACAGCTTAATGGGGAATCCCTCAAAAATGGAACCAGTGAAGCAGAGGCTGATCAGTCTGGTGAGTTGGAGGGTGCTTTTTAAACATTCAAAAATGGGTAGAAAACTGCAATGCAGGACTTAACCATGACTTTACGATAATTTATTTGTTGTTTCTGTAGGCTCTGATGTGAACAGCATGGATTCTATGGACAGCATCACTTTAGGAGGAGGGGACAGCCAAGATGGCGGCAGTCAGGGCACACATTTGGTGGTGTGGGAAATGGAGGTGCCAAGAGTAAGTTTGCTCACCTCTTTGAATTGTTTCGACTGGCACTTATAATAAAAGCAAATGATTACATACGTATCTCATGCGCCTACAGTGCCTTACAAAAGTATTAACCCCCTTGACATTTTCCGTGTTTTGTTACCTCACAACCTGGAATTAGAATGGATTTTTTTGAGGGTTTGCATCATTTCATGTACAGAATATGCCTACAACTTTTTAAATTTATTTTATTGTGAAGCAGACAACAAATAGGACAAAATTACAGAAAACGTCAGTGTACATTTCTATTCACCCACCTAAAGTTAGTACTTTGTAGAGCCACCTTTTGTGGCAATTAAAGTGGCAAGTTACTTTTGATAAGTCTCTTTGAGCTTGCCGCATCTTGCCATTGGGATTTTTGCTCATTCCTTCAAGTTTGATGTTTTCTGCTGGTGAACAGTAATTTTTGTCTGACTACAGATTCTTAATTGTATTAAGGTTTGGGCTTTGAGTAGGCCATTGTAATGCATTTACACGTTTCCCCTTAAACCACTCGAGTGTTGCTTTAGCAGTATGGTTTGTCTCATTGTCCTGTTGGAAGGTGAACCTCTGTCTCTACTTGCGAACTCTGCAGCTCCTTCAGGGTTATCTTTGGTCTCTGTGCTGCATCTCTGATTAATGGTGCCATTGTAAGATCTGATAATTTTCATGTGTTGTGATACCATGTTCTTTCCATTTGTTTATAATGGATTTGATGGTGCTCCGGCGATCATCAGTGATTTGGATATTTTTTAGAACCCAACCCTGACTTGTATTTCTCTGCAACTTTGTCCCTATTTCCTTGGTCTTCATGGTGTTTGGTTAGTGGTGCCTCTTGCTTAATGGTGTTGTAGCCTTTGGGGCCTTTCAGAAAAGGTGTGTATAAACTGACAGATCATGTGACACTTGGATTGCAGAGGCATGTGACTTCTGAATGTAATTGGTCGCACCAGAACATTTTTAAGGGCTTCATAGCAAAAGGGGAAACTTGCCCATGCATGGCTCTGATTTCCACCTTTTCATCCCATTTTCAGATACTAGTTGGTAGATTAATTGGAAAAAAGGGAAGATATGTGAGCTTTCTAAAGCAGACTTCCGGAGCAAAAATCTACATTTCTACCCTGCCTTACACTCAAGAGTTTCAGATCTGCCATATAGAGGGTGAGTGAGCTTAATAATTTACCAAATAATGTGTAATTATATCTCTGTGTTTATTTGATATATACCTGTTAAGCTAAATACAAATTAATTTGTGTTTGCTCTCAGGCACCCAGCAGCAAGTAGATCGAGCGTTGGCGCTGATCGGTAAGAAGTTTAAAGATCTAGACTTGACCAACGTATATACACCTTCATTACAGCCCAGCACAATGCCTTCACTTTCCATTACGTCCTGGGTAAGTCTGACGGGTTTGTTTTTTCTTCATGTAACTGGTCTGTAGTAAGAACATGTGTATGGTTTGTAAGAGGATGGGAGTTTCTATTAACTGGTGTTTAACTGCCAATAGCCATAGCTGCAAAACTGACCACAATTTTACATGAGACAGTGGAGAGGAGTGCTATGGAGCTCTTGTCAGCAGGGATCCGGTAACCTATGCCGACCGGCTCAACGAGGCTCAGTGTTGCCAGCCTGGGCGCGTGTCCTCCACATTTTATTGCAGATTGGTGGGGAGAAAATGCTTTTTAGTGTTTTTGTTTTTTTTTTAATGTGGCTGAAAACCACTGTTGCAATGTGGTAAACCTGCCATGGCTGTTAATTATGGAGCGCAGAGATGTAATGATACACTCTACTCATGATGCAATACGATTCACAATATGACTTTTCTTTTTTTAACTTGAAATTGAAGACCGTATTTTTGTTTTTACTTAAAGTTTCCTTTTATTAAAAAATGAAGGTCAATAAAGTATTGAAGTATTTTATTAAATTAAACAATGCATTTTTGTTGTTGGAGGTAGTTGGAAAACTTATCAATATAATCATATATAATATTTTGCTCTGCATGTTTTTCTCATTGTTCTTTTCCTAAAATAGGAGCACTTCTATTCTGAGCTAGATTTGAGAAAATCTTTCCAGTTTTGTGCTTGTGTATGTCAAATATACTAATGATACTGTTCGTCAGGGGTCACCAACCCCTGAGCTACTTCATGGTACCCAAACGAAGGGCTACCAGATTGACACACATCTCTACAATAACAAATTTTCTTAGTTGGCCTTTATTCATTTATTATTCTTAATTATACTCATTTATCTATGTAAAAGACACTAATCATGTTAATGATTTCTCACAATTTTCAACAATGATTTAACAAGGTGGGAAACACATGTTGTAATTTTCAAAATCAAAATAATTTCAACTTTGATTTAAAAAATATCAATTTAATAAAATTTTATATGCATGCATCAAATGCAAATTTTGCTTCCACTCAGAATCTGGGAATTCCATCAGAACGATGTGTTGGTGACCCCTGCTTTACAGAGACATTCAAATTGAAACTACTCAATTTCAACTCAAAACATCATTTATGTTACAGCTCCTCCTTCCTAATGGAGTAGCGGTGGAGGTGATCGTGGTGAACATTGTCTCGGCAGGCCATATTTTCGTCCAGCAACACACCCATCCTACGTACCATGCTCTGCACAGTCTGGACCAGCAGATGTTCATGTGTTACTCTCAGCCTGGCACTCCTGCCCTACCCACACCAGCTGAGGGTAAAAACAGTTGCTGTTCATAGTGCTGTATTTACTTAATTTATTCTTTCTGCTCTGATATTTTTTTTATTTACTGACCAGTTGGTGTGATCTGTGCGGCTCCTGTGATGGATGGTGCATGGTGGCGAGCACAGATCATCTCCTTCTACAAAGAATCCAATGAAGTGGAGATTCGATACGTGGATTATGGCGGCTATGAGCGAGTGAAGATTGATACTCTTCGCCAGATAAGGTTACTACAGATGCTTTTACTTACTGTTAAGCATGGCTCAACAAGGTTTCTAGCTTTGCTTGCTAAAAACAAATACCGTGCTTTTAGGTCGGATTTTGTGACGTTACCCTTCCAAGGAACAGAAGTTCTATTGGATAATGTGGCACCTCTTGCGGGTAGGAGTTATTTGTTGTTTTTATGTGCCAGTTTATTTTGCTTATTTAGAGTTTTAACTGGTTTGTAATCTCCCCCCTCCCCCCACATACTTTTTAGGGGAGGATCAGTTTTCAAGTGACGCCAACTCTGCACTTGATGAGATGACACAAGGGATTCCTTTACTTGCGCAGGTAACATTGTTGTCCAGTGTTCACATTTTAATGTGCATTTGGTTCATAATACATTTTTACATTATTCATGTTGTAGGTCACAAACTATGACAATAACACAGGCCTTCCATTAGTCCAGATGTGGAGCATGGTTGGAGAGGAGGTAAGTGCATTCTGACTTAACCATTTGGTCCTAGTACTTCTTCAAATGCATATTAGTGGCAAAATAAGCTTTTAAAGTAAATATGGACCAGTCAAATTTTGAGGCATCTTTGAGTGTTGTCTTTGTGCTCTACAGTTTATAGTTTCATTCTTGTATTGTAAATGAGGTAACATTTTAACAAACCACCAGGACAAGTTCTGAAATTTTGAGGTGTGTACAAAAGTTTTTTTTTTTTTTTGTGGTTTTATTTACAAGCCAGAAATAGCCACTAGAGCTAAACTTTTGGTTAAACATAAATCAAAAGTTAAAACTACAATTAATAATTAATTTTGGTCTTTTATAATGGCTAAATTGGATGCCATGTGGGTAGCACTGTTGCCTCACGGCAAGAAGCTTCGATCCCTAGGTGGGGTTGACTGGGTTCTTTCTGTGTGGAGTTTGCAAGTTCTTTCATTGTCTGAGTGTATCTTCACCCGGAGCTCTGCTTTCCTCCCACATTCCAAAAACCGGCCAGTGAGGTAAATTGGAAATGCATAATTATCCATGACTGTGTTTAATATAAACTTGTGAGTTGAATAATCTTGTGTAATGAGTTTTCAATTCCTATCATGAATGTCACTATGACATTACAATCTCAATAAACAAGTTAGTAATTTGTTATTTTTCTCTTATGTAATCTTTTCCCAGTCCCAGTTTTTAATTGATGCAATACTAATTACCCAATGTGGGATAAAAAGATTTGCAAATATAATTTCTGGCATTTTGGCACTGTCTTAGTGCTGCCTAAGCATTGGTATTGTGATGTAATTAATGCTTAATTAAATATTAGTTTGAATTTTCTGGTGAATAGATAAATGTTTTAATATGAAATACAGTTTTGCTTTTTTGCACTACTGGTACCTATGTTCTGTTCTTTAAAATGTGCATGTGTCAAGCTTTTTTGAGCTGGTCAGGACTGAATTATCCCCACTGTGTTTTTATTTTATGATAAGTAATTGCTGCTGTCTATTTTTTTTCTTGATTAGCTGGTGCTGCTGAATCGTACACTGACTGACCGAGGCTTGGCTACCTGGGTGGACAGTTTCTAAGCCCCTCAGGATATCCTGCACCCTCCCAAACAACCCTTCACCTTGCGCACCCACACCTTAAGTGCACAGTCAAATTGGCTAGCAAAAACCATTGCTTTTACATTTGGCTTATCATTTTTGCTTCTCCCTTTGAATAAAAATGTTGGTAATGTATGAAGAAAATATTGACTAACTTAAGAACCGAGTTTTGATTACAAAACGTCCTGTAAAAACTGAAAGAGGAATCTCTTCAGTGCTTTTGTATATGTAAAGGAATCCGAAATACAATTGCCGAGAGGTTGATTGTTTTATGTCTGACCAGGCTCCTTCAGCACATATGTGAATGCAAGAGCTGTACTTGTGTAAAAATGTACATTAAAATATCAATGGTGCAGTCAACATTTAGTATTGGTAACATTTGGTAAAAAAAATGAAAATGCTTGGTTTGGGAATGGTCTCAGCAATGTGTGGAAAAAAAAAATTAGTGTCTCAGTAGTTCATTCGATTACTGAATGTTTCATTGTACTGGTGACTTTGAAAGTGTAACTCGAAAGACTGTGCACATCCAGCGTATAAAACCGGACTTTAAAACAAGTCCAATTTAACCACAGAGGAGAGAAGCACCTTTCTTTCCAACCCAGAGTCTGTTCAGCAATGTGGCCTTATGGGGCAAATAAAACACAATCCCCTACCACACTCTCTACCACATTGTCTTTAGTGTGGACAGGCCCAGAAATCAAGCTTAATCCATAACTCTTACTTTTAGACAAACAGGAATTGTTCTAGCTATCTGGGGAAAAATACACTAAAGCACTGGGTTTCACTTCATTAGCACATCATGGTTAAACATACTGCCACAACCCACTGTCCAGTTGAAATAAGAACATTGTGTAGTATCCGAGAGTGGGCTTTTTTGCATCTTTTCTGTTGTCAGTTGTACGCATGTAGTCCTTTTGAGCACAATTTTAATCCACACATTGCATCAAAAATTCACTGTTCAGGGTTTGCAGTGGGGCTCACTGTGTACTGCTCTTTAACACCAGAGAAATATCGCTCACTCATTTTTATTCAACCCACAATTCGGTTTCTTCAATCAAACCATTGGTCACTGATGTGGAATAATTTTTCATTTCGCACTCTTAGACTGGGTATGAACCCTGTTTTATTAGTTGACTAATTAGATAGCACACGTTGGCTGCTTGAATACATGCTAACAATTGCTTTGCTGCAAAAAGCTTAAAGCCTCACTGAAAAAAATGATTTTGTAAATTGAAGAAGGCTCCTTTGCTGTATGTTTACTTTGTTTAAGAAAAAGGGAATGTAAGTGCACTGGGACTGTGGTGTTGTTCATGATGCGTTTAGGTGGATGTCTTTTTGGCCGAAACTTACGTTGTCAGTTTTTGCTGCTTTTCCACTTTCATCCTCTGAATGTTATTAATTCTAAACCTGTCAGATTCATAACCTCATATAGATTTCATTTAGTATATACTGGTTTCTGCTTTCATGTGTTTATGTATGTGCAGTTAAAACTCATTTCTTTAAAAGATTTTAATTTTGTGTTGCAGTCCATTTTCAATTTAAGAACTTTATACACTTGAAATTTGTATTTAAATTATTTTGAGGAGACTTTTCTTCTGGGAAATTGTTGCTTTATTAATCTGTAAAGACTAGATTATTAGTTTAGTGAAACTTGCAACCTTTTAGACTGATAAACTAGAATATATTTCTTCAGAGGTTATTGCAAAAGAGGGCACATTTCTACACTACTACTTGCAGTATCTTCCATCACCGAAAGGATTTAGGATCATTATCTAGTCGATATTGAGTCTCAGGAACGAGTTGCTTCACAGATTGTTTATTTGGTATTTTGTTTGTTGAAATGTATATCATGCTGTGGTGTACCAAATGGCCTACAGAAGAGTAGTTTTCACTCAAAGTATTTATTCACCGAATCTGGACTTGACTGACTGAATGAGAAAGTGTCTATTTCTTCTGGGTAGATATCTCTTGAAGACCCCCTGTAGGTTGAGTTCATGACGGTTAGTACCACTGTTTCCTAAACACTATCAGTTTATAACCTTGATTTTTGCTGGTTTTCACTTTATAATGGCGTCCATACCACCTTTTGCATTCTTATATGTCAAACCCTGTTTCCTGACTTGTCTGCATCTGTGTAAATAAGATATTTTACTGTTTTTGTAAAACACTAGGGGCGTGTGTGGGGTAACACAGGGATCATGTTTTTTTCCATCCCTTGCAGAAAGTACACATTTGCCAGTAGGGTTGGTTTGAAGTGTTGGCCTAGCTAGTTCTAAATTTAGATTATTTAACTGAGTGTAAGCAATTCTGCCTGATGTGTCGACATGTACAGGTTTTTTTTTTTTGCTAGACTCATGAAAAGGTTTGATTCTTGATTGTACAGATCTATATATAAAAAGAGAATAAAGTTATTAAAATATGCTGCTGTCATATTTGTCTCACTGTTGTTTTCAAAGGTTCTTGAATCATATCTCTTCCCTCAGGTCATTGAAGTTCTGGGGTACAGAGTTATGAGTCTCTACATGCCGACACAGCTGGTCCCATATAAGTTTTCTATGGTATTGGGGTTTGTATAAAGTGTTGGCCACTTTATTTGGAGAACCCCAATCTCCAGCAGCTGCTTCTTGATGATGCAACTTCGATGAACTGGAGCTTTGTTGTCCATGAAGATGAACATAGACCTAATGTTCATGCAGAGACTCAATGACTAGAATAATGCTATTTTTGTGTAGTATAGATCACTTTACCATTCACAAAGTGTAGGGCAGTTCCTTATCGATGACACCTGCCCAGGCTGTAACACCACTACCATCACCAAAGACTCGTCTGGTGGCTGATTCCTAGCTCTCTTGCTCAGTGTGAATTGACTTTCATCAGTGAACAGCACTGAAGCCAACTGGCCCTTCATCCAGCGTAAATGCCCCCTGGCCCATACAAGACAATGACACGTGTGGTGGGATTGGGTACCGTTGTAGGTCATCTAGTGCGCAGACCACCCTCATGTAAACGGTTTTGAATGGTCTGACGATGTACTTGAGTCACTTAAATGTGCCTGTATTTGTGTAGTATTCATCGACCAGTTCTGCAGGACACTGATCACAATGAACTATAAATCAGAAACACAAAAATACAAGTGCAATGTTCCTTACATTTATTTTGCTCCATAGATATTTTATTTTTTGTCTACTTTTATCATTAACATCCAAGTTAATAGCTGAGTGAATAGGCAAGCAAACTGATAGGATACATCAGGTGAGTAAATTGATGAGTTAATTGCTGAGTAATATATGTTAGTCAACCCTCATTTCTCAGTAACAGCAATGATGTGCCATGTTTAATAATTAAGAAAACAAACTCCCAAAAATAATTGTTTCTATCTAATTATTAACTTCATTACTATGCATATGCTGATTATAACACCCTCCACCCCCATCTGATTGCATTATGTGGTTTGGTTCACCCTCAAAACTGGTGTGATCTGAGTAAGCATTTGCAGTGCATGCTGCTGTGAGTTGCTGTTTGAATAACAAGCTGTATATCAAAAGAAGACAGGAGAGAGAAATTAACAGTATGTCACCAAGTTTTTCAGGAAGAAAGGTGGGTGTAGTATGAGAGTGGTGGTGTAAATTAGCTAAATTAGTTAAATTAGTTAAACCCAGAGTTTAGGGCACTTTGCCAGACTTTCCCTAGGCAGGCCTCAACCCTCCTGGGTTTACTCTTCTGACCCTCTCCAGCAGGTACCAACTGTCTCTAACATTAACTGATTGTGCAACAACCTTGCCCCTATTCTTTTAGGGTGAAGCCAGGTGAAGATCGTAGGACCTAATTAGTGGCCAATTAAGCAAAGCCCTAGAAGTGTAGGTCTAATTCCAATGCTGGGACTAGTTGTTAGGTTCACCAGGCACCACAGAACCTTGACACATTTCTATTTATTTTTAAGTTATATTTATTTCCTTGTTGTCTAATGTTAATAAAATGTTCAATTGTGTAGCATTAAACGTTTTAAACTGTGAAATATAACCCCCAGTTCATTTTCTTTAACCCCTTTTCCTAATCAGGGTTAAGGAGGGGTGCTGGCGCCTATACCAGCTCTTCAACAGGCACAAGGCACATGGTAACATATTATTATTATTTTTATTTTTTTTATTTCCTACTAGTACATGTACATTCTCATTCATAAAGGGGCCAAATCCGCATACTGTGCAGTGATTTCATATGACCACGAGATGGCGTATGAGTTCAGCATTTGAAGTCTGTCAGCTTGAGGACCACCGCTGTTCCTTGGTAAATTACTCAACTTCATGCTTGTCTGATTTCTGAGATAGGGGAGCTGCATGGCATTATAAAACTCCTATAGCTCTAATGAGAGCGCTCAACCACATGTGCTGTTCCACAAATGCCTTCAGTTCATTTTTCTCAGCACCAGATCAATTCCGTTTTTAGAGGTCACTGCAGTCTTTATATTATGAAACAGCACCCATTCAGTTTAACTCATACCACACATAATATGATACAATAGCCATTCAGACATCTTCATTCAGGTGAACGTTATATATTTTAGAGCTTTCTTTTTACTTTCAAAGACCCTAGAAAACTGAACAGGCATCGATTTAAACTGGCATCTAAAACAGAAAGGATTTCATATGGAGGCTCGTAATGACACAGCAAGCAGTGTGGGTGGTGCACAGCTTGACAGTTTCTGACTTAAACTTCACCTTCTGCTGCAATTTTAGGGAATTTGCAACATTTTTGTCATTATTGTCTGGGTTCTGTTCAAGTAATCAAGTAACATCCTAAAACGAGTTAACTGCGGAGTTGACTACACCATAAAGATGTAAATAAATGTGAATGACATGAGTTTTGTTCTGATCCAACCATTGTATATTCTTGATTTGTTTCTAATGCTATATTACAAGAAACACAACTTCAGGGTTCCAGGTTTAAATATTAAAGTTACTGTATGTGATGGGTCTGTCTATGCTTTATAATACAGTTAATAAAGAATAGTTAATAAATTGGCATTATTTTTTATTCGGTGTTTGGTGTAAAAGCTTAAATATTATTCTTTTGTCATTTACAATGCGAGGCTCTGGAGGAATACAACTTCAGTTTTCCATGTTTAAATCTTAGCCAGCTAATTACTGTCTGTGATGGCTCCTATTCTTTCAAAAGTTAAAAGTTGATTGATTGGCTACCTATGCTCATAGTTATTAAAATGGCATCTATAACTGAGCCTTCCCAGGGTCTACATAGGCATGTAAAAGAGTATTACGAGTCATTGTTGTGTCTGAAACTATACTGTATTTTGGTTTATTGGCAGAGCTGAATTGGCAAAGTTGGATCCTTAGTCAAGTTTCATTGCTTTTTATTCATGTTAATAGTTTATCTGCCAATTTGTCAGTACTTGTGAATGAATATTTGGTATAGTAACAAGGTTACTTCCATCATGCCCTCAGTTTTCCAGGAATAGACTATAATTCAGAATAAAGCCGTTACAAAGGGTCAATAAGTTAATCAGTTTATTAAAAGCATTAGCCGTGGCCTGTGGTAAAACCTTATTTAAACCTTAAATGTCATCTATATGAGAAAATAAACCCTTCAGCTTGGTTATTCAGCCCTGGGAACGCTGTTGGTACCATACAGATGCAGGATCACAACTTCCTGAACATGCAATGTAACAACGTAATTGTTAATGTAAAGTTAATTCGAGGTTTGCAACTCCAAAAAATATCAAAGGGTAAAATAGAATGAGTCATTAT
>JAYDZG010000021.1:8715779-8730163 GCA_034509265.1 Microcambeva bendego
GAAAGATTTGTAGCTTTATTGTGTTTTCCATAATGTATCAATAACATATCACAGTTTTGTTTAAATTTCATTTTTATTTAATTTGTTTTTCCATTTTTTTTTCATTTATTTATGCATTTTCTTCCTTTCCCTTGGCTGAAGACCGTACCCACTTTGTCAAGCTGATCCAGTGGCCAGTTTGTAACTTCTACAGGCACAGCCAGTTCTGTTCACTAGATGGCGCCCAGAAGACCGGTAGCAGAGCCTGGATTTAAAACATGGTGTTCAGAATCTTGCCTCTGGTGTTCTCGAGGAATCATTTTACTTTTAATTAGTGCTTACATGACTTCATGAGTCTCTTTTATATAAAGTAAAAGCTACTCGCAATCAACGTGTTTTTATTAAATTTTATATTGCGAAATTTTAGTCTACCAGGGACTGTTGATAATTTGATTTATTTATGTGGCATCTCCACAAGTTATTTATGTTATTTAATCAGAGTAATACAGCTTCACTGATTTCATTTCATTTTCTTAATGATACTATGAAAACATATATTATTTCTAACAAAGAGTACACACTAAATTACCTGATTACCAACTTGGTTTAGCACTTTGAGTTGTTATTGATTTAAAGGATTAGGGGTTGAATCTAATCTTGGTTCCTAGAGCAAAAGCCAAAACTGGTCCACTCCGGGACAAGGTCCACATCGTGCCGTGTTTGAAATTGGGCTACGATTTATAATTGGCTCAGAATTTGATTTGGGATGGAGAGCTTCTGTTTGGAAATGTCTTTGTTACTTATTTTCTGACCACTCTCTGTGAGAGTGCTGGAGCCTGAGCTTCAGCATGATAAATCTGATGCTAAAATTAGGTGCTGTTTTTCTCACACTGAGTAAGAGAGAGATTACTGAGCGAGAGGGAGGGGGGAAGAGATGTGTGTAAGTGTATAGCGGGGAGTGTCAGGCTTTCCTTTAAAGTTGTTTAATATATAAAATGCTTTCCCTAAGAGCTCCCTTTTTACTCTAGATTTTATTTATTTTTTTTATTTTACTCTTGTTTTTAAATGCAGTATTTGGCTAAAATCCTAATGATAATTTGGCACAACATAACAAAGCACCACAGTGGACCTTGTATCTTAAAATATCCAAAACTTGGTGCTCTTCATAGAGAAATTTGTATCCATTAACTTGTAGTTTCCCACAAATTGACACGTTTGGCCTTAAAAATAACCTTAGATTTTAATTTTACATTGAACTGCTGCTTTGTTCATAAAAGCCAATATAATGAGACTGACATGCACATACAGACTGTAACAGACAGGCCAGGAACAGACTAGGAACAAGACCGGGTTTACGCTGGTGGATCGTTGCAGACAGCTCAGGAACAGGCTTGGAAACAGACGCGGAACAGACTCAGACAGGACTAGGAAACTGCAACGAAGCAACAACAAAGTCCTCCTGCCCGGATGGCCAGAAACAAGGAGTTTAAGTAGAGCCATTGTTAGGGTAGATGAGCTACAGGTGAAGGTAATTGCATATGGGAGTGAGCTAGGCAATGAAGCTGCTCATCTGACCTCCCAACACTTTTAAATTGTATTTCAGTGTTGTTTTATTCTATTTGTGTCATTGTCAGTTTATAGCTTTATTATTGTACATTACCTTAAATATCTGAAGTTTCACTGGACAGTGGAACACAAACAAGAGTTTCCCATACATCCTTAAGAGAAAAAAGTTTTGTCAGCAAACATTCTAAATTTAGGATTTTTTTGTTGTGTCAATGAATCATGAACAAATTATTTAAATTATTAAAGGCTGACAAGATAGCTGGCAACCGATTAGCAGTAGTTTTAGGCATGGCAAGTGCTTGACATCACTGCTGTGTTTGTTGTGGTGCGGCTGGAAAAAATCTGTCCAGAGTGTATTTCTGCCTTTAGATTGTAAGTCCACTTGCAGCCAGCTAGCCAAATTGCTGATTTGTTGTGATACTAGGTTATTTAAAAACGCATATTTAACAGTATACCTATGGTAGATTATTTAGATAGGCTTGAGTATGAGAACATGCTACAGGATGTTCTACACTAATTATTTGTAATTCTACTGTCTTGTCCTTTTGCATATGAAAAATCATCCATCTGGGCATTGTAAACTAACCTCAGCTGTGTTAAAACCCTCATGCTCGTTTTTGCCCCTGTTAGACTTTCTTTTAATGCTTTATTTTGTTTGTCCACAGTGGCTGAGCCGTTATGTAACAGTGAGCTTGCAGATCCTCGGCTGGCAGTGCCTCATGTGCCGATGCAATCACTACCTCAGTATTTGTTTCATTCGCTTCACTCCACAAGTCCCTGTGAAACCACTTACCTTCATTTTCTAGCTCGCCACCTTAATGCTGGAAATAACAGGATTTGCAAACAGACCGACTTCCTGTTCTGTCACGACTTTGTGAATGTATTCGGTTTGTTCCTGTGCTTCATTGCGGACCGAATTTGGACCGTTTGGAGGAGGGCTGCTGTTAAATGTTGGTCGCGGGAGGAACATGTGCAGAGTTAAGTAAGAGCAATGGGAGGTGACTAGGAGTTCTTAGTGCTGAGCCATCTGAACCAACAGGAAGGACAGCGCTTATGAAAGAGCTATAAACTGACCTGCTTTACCTTCTGCCCTTCTGCACTAAACACTGTGAATCCAAATCAGACTATTAACCCCAATGCACAAATACAACCCATTTGACATTTGTTTTTTCAAAATTCGTTTTAGTTCTTTAATAATAACGTTGAATTTCAGGAATCAATGCATACATACCTAGATAGATAGAGAGGTGACTCTCTATCTATATCTCTGTTGTTATACTGCTTTTGAGAACCCCAACTACATATCTCAAACTTGGTGAGATGGTGAGATTGGTGGTGACTTGGTGGATAATCATGACTTGTATTAATCAGCTATTGGATTTGATGATCTTGGGGTGTTTATAATTTGTGACTGGAAGATCAAGCTTCAAATTATGACCACCCCATATTACATTTTGCCATATGGTTAGTTCTTCATTACTAGCATATTTTTGCCATTAAACTGCCAGTTTAATAAAATTCAGTAAAATGAGGCACATGGTGCTAAGCTTTGACCGACCATATATCATCCTTTGCTCATTGTTTATAGCCTTGAACCAGATGTTTCCGTACCTCATTTAGCCAGCCAAGAGATAATACACACAGCCGGTGTTCTGTCTAACCATAATAATAATCCTGGTAATTAAGGACCGAACTAATCATTAACAGGTGAACGCTTCTGATCGACAGTGAAGCTTGTAAAACCAGTTTTATCCACACAGTCTGTAAAGCTCAAGTAGATTTACTAACTCGTTTCAGGTCAGTGAATTTGCAAATCCAATCTGGTCTTACCTATTAAAACGTTTTTCAGTTTGACTAAGGCAGAGCTATAAGGTCATATAGGGACAAAATTCCAGTTCCAGTGGAGCTGTGCCTCATCATCAACATGTGGCTCATTAGACATGGACTGTGTTTGAGAACCTAGTGCGTTCTTTATATAGACAACATTTTACGTCATCCTGTGCATGCTCCCGAGAAGTAGATTGATCGTAATGATAGATGTGCTAAGGTACCATAAAAAAGCCCTGTATTTTTACTGAATTACTTAATTATTTTTACTGAATTATGAACTTTTTGATTGCGTCGTTTACTCATGACATCAAAATGAAAGAGTGAGCAAAATGAATTAATATTTACCATAGATAAGCGCACAGCCTCCTTGATTTGGTTCTAATGAACAATTCATTTAAAAAAGAATCATTTTTGTTTTAATGATTTGGTTTGAATGTGTGTGCATGCGCCCATCCGCTTATGCACAAAAGAAAGTTCCAAATTTTCTCAAATGGTAACCTGCGTATCCAACATACCTAATATGTCAAATATAGTCATTTTCGATCCTGTGTAAAACGTAACATCAAATATATAGATATTTGTGATATAACGTCCAGCCGTAGCTTATACTATATTATTGAGCAAAATACAAAAATATGGAATATTCAGCTTATGCTCTTGTTAATCTGACGAAATTTTCTTTTCAAACATTTTCTCATTGTAAGCAGCTGGTGGCTGTCCATGGAGTCATCCTAGCTATTACCAAATGCACTGGCCTCAGCTCTACCTGCTACCCAGAATTCACCTGCACCACTGGCTTGTGCAGCACGCTTCTAATCGACAGAATAATTGCCAATCAATTATGAATGAAAGGGAGCCACCTAACATACAAGGCTGCCCATCGTGACATCAAATTTTAATCATCAATCATGAGGACGTGTGAGTCTGCATAGCGGGGTCTTAATGAAGCGCAGTCTGATGGGAAGTTGTAGCCTGCGGTTGAACGGACGCTACCTTGTTCTACTCACTGCAATGCGGGCCACCGATATGGTTGACCTCCCAACTGATTGTAACGGAAAGCTGATCGCTGTTGTTCATTTCGCCGTATGTTTATTTTGCATGCTTGCTTCAGAGATTGAAAATTGTATGTGGTATGAGTCATTTTTACCTGACAGTGCAGAATATAGTACAACGGTAATGTGGATCGATTTTTGTAGCTTGAGTAGAAGAATTTACTGAACGTAGAGCACAGGTAGGTCTTAACCGGATGTTGTGCAGTTTTCACAAAAGAAATAATGAAAGCTAGACAAAACTTTAAAACAGAATGTCAGATTTCAAAGGCCAAAATAAATAAAAATAAAGCATATTTTTGTGCAGGGGTTAAATCATTGGATTAGTTATCATAAGGTTGCTAGTCATAAGGTTGCAAAAGGAATACAATTTTATTTTTCAGGAAAAATCCAAGTCAAATCTCAATGTTTAATTTTATTTTAAAAAATTAATTTATTTATTTTTTGCTCCATTTTCTCCAAGTTTAGCATACTCAATCTGCTCCTGAAGACTCCCATTGGTGCCCAAGGAGGGGGTGAATTTACTGACACACTCCAGTGTGCCATCTACTGAACCCTTTGTAAACATATGCACATTGCAATCCCCTTTAATGCCTGTTAGAGGGTGCCCAGCTGACTGGAGCCACAGCCCAGATTTGAACCTGACAGTTCAGATTATCTGTGCTGGCATGCTTGCGACTTTTGCTGCACCATCTGAGGGCCCATGACTTTTTGACACACATTGTCCAGGAGATCCAGTTAAAACATACATTTCTCCTGTTATCTTTTACACATCCCTCCTGAAAGCCTGTGAGATGTATTATTGCCCATTTAGCTTGATCTGACCAAAGCATTTTCATCAGAAGTGCACTAAATGCAAAGCTTTTTACTCTAATGAGCGAGAACCAACCAGTTAAGATGCCCGGTTTGAAAAAAAGTGCAAAAGCAATTTTAAATGTAGTGTAGGAGTATGGATCATGGGCTCTGAGGAGTACAATGTTAAATCACTATGGTGCATTTGTCACACGATAGTGGATACTGTGTTATTGTTATTTGCAGGTAAAGACCTACTCCCCAGATGGAGAAATAAAAAAGAAATCAGGAGGATAGAAATGTGTCTAACGGTGAGGTAACAATCGCAAGACTAATTGTTAATATGAGGAATGAACTGATCTGTGATGTGGGTGTTTGTGCACTTCAGAACAATATTAAAGTTAATACGGGATACCTATCATCCATTTGGCAGAAGTTCGGATGGTACATTAAACAACATTTGCATTAAGGAAATTGCATCATAATTTTAAAGTGATCGCAGTACCCGTAGGATGGCTACCGTAGCTGCAATATGACACTGTTACCGGGAAGTCGTGATGTTCAGACGTAGGAAGATGGTCAATTCATGGAACATAATGGGAAACTTATGAGGATAAATGTCTGACGGAGTGTGTAATAGTGGATGAGAATATAGATAGTAATGTACCCACTGACCATATTGCTCAGATGTAAATGTCCATTTGATAACAGCTATCCATCCATTCCACAGACAAGACTGCTGCCTTTAGGCTAGATTGATTTTGGAGTAATAGTTGTTGGTTATGTGCAGGCATAGGCATGTGCCTTATAAACCCCTCTCCCCCTCCCTCTTAAAATTACATTCCTTTCTATTATATTTGTCTTTTACTGGAACAGAGGAGCAATAAATTGAAAAATGAAATAACCTGTTACACTGGGTCAATTTAAAATTTTACCTAGAGGACTTGGCTACATTGCATAGCATTATGACCACGGACAGGTGAAGTGAATAACACTGATTATCTAGCAGGTGGGATATATTAGGCATCTAGAAAACATTTTGTCCTCAAATTGATGTTAGATGCAGGAAAAATTGGCAAAATTGAAATGGCTAGACACCTGGGTCAGAGCATCTCCAATACTGCAGCTCTTGTGGGCAGTTCCCGGTCTGCAGTGGTCAGTATTTATCCAAAATAACAATTCCAGGAGGAACAACTGTAGACCAAAGCTCACACATGGGAAGCGTTCCAACAGAAAAGCTACTGCGCTAAAATTAGTCATCTGAACAATGGTTCTAACATAATTGTAACATAATTCTGAGTCTGCTATTAAGTTATGAGTGCATTTCTTTTTTATAACAATTAACCTGAGATTTATTGCTGTTTGCAGATTGCTAATAATAGGTGAAATGTACTGTATCTCATTAAGCCGGCTTAGCTTACTGCACCATAAGGTACAACACAAAAGTGTGCTTAACAATTTTTCAGTGTCATATTTACATAAAACGGAGAGTTATTCAATTTAAGTTCTATTTTTATGAGTGGAATGGATACTAATGGGTCATTATGTCATTATGGCTAATTAACTCTGAATGAATTTCCAAGCAAAGTCTGTGAAAGGAAATGTTTTAGATCGACATCTGTCACGGCCGTCTTTAATGAAACTCTGCACGACGTAGCAGAATGAAAGCACTGCGTGGAAGAATTCTAACTACTTTTACATTTAGAGCGTTTAGCAGATCTCTTATCCAGAGTGACTTACAGAAGTTCTTGTTGTAACCATTTCCACAAAATGAAAGACTGCAGTCTAAGAACCAAGTGACTGTTTTTTTCATAATCAATAGAGATTAGTAAATGCATGGTTAGTTTCTATTTAAGGTCTTATTAAAGACTTTAGTCTAATAACCAAGCTGCTGTTTTACTGGTGACTCAGTGGGTAGTTTTATCGCCTCATAGCAAGAAGGTCCTTTGTTTGATCCCCCGGCATGGTGGTCTGGTTCCACTGGTCCAATTGTAAACACTGAATTGGCCTATAGGTAGCCACTAGGATAAATTAATCAGTGCACTGTAGTGCCGGTCCCATGCACTTGATACATAGGGAGCGTTGTGTCTGAAAAGGCATCCATTGTAGAACTATTCCAAATCAATAATCACGATCCGCTTAGGTGAACCCCTGACAGGACTGGCAGAAAAAGTAAATACAAGGTTAGTTTCTATTCATATCCTTAAATTACATATTATAACACTTGGTTTCTATATGAAATATTGTGGATACTACAAATCGGGTGGGAAAAAATATAAGAGAATTAGAGTTTATATTGCACAACAAAGAACATGTACATTCCAATTGCAGTGAGCAGCTGAGCTTTCCAGCCCCCTTGGGGAGTGTTTGTTGATTGGTGACTGTAGTTCAGCCATTGTTTCCACAGCTGCCTCAGTCGAGGTTTTGATGTTCTTGAGCTGACCTTGGGGAGTCAGGGCTTTTGGTGCCTGCTTCAAATGTGGGCCCAGCCGGGATTGGTACAGCCTGCTGGGCTCTGCTTGGTTTAGCTGAAGGATATGACTTTCGTAGGAGAAACATATAAGCCTGGCCACAGGGAGGCTTGAGTATTCAGTTAGTCTTTTGAAAGGTTGCAGTGTGAGTTCTAGTTTCGTGCTTTTCTCCTTTGAAGAAGGCATGAAAACAAACATGGTATAATTTGAGATTTTGCTGTCATACAATAAATACGTTTTTGATTTTTTTTCCCCACTATACCACTGTTAAGACTATTAAAGCATTCTTTTTCTGATGAGGAAATGTGTAGATGGGCAGTATAATAATTTACTGTGGTTAAATTTAGTGAGAAGCCTATGCATAATCATCCTTTATTGTACTATAGAGGAATGGCAACTAAATTTTTAGTCAGACATAAGAGACATTTTTGGCAGTAATGCAAGGTCTGGTCTAAATTCCTAATGAACCGTGCTTTGTGAAAGGTGCATTGTCATGCTTAAATAATGAACAAGCTTCCCACAAAGTTTAAGGCATAAAGTTCTCCAAAATGCCGTTGTTTGCTTCCCTTCACTGAAGCTAAAACCGTAAAATGCAGCTAATCAGAATTCCTCTTCCAATCAAACATAACACTTTGCCTTTAGGCACATTGCATTGCTTATGAAATCACAAAACACAGATTCATGTTAGACTGCCTGATGGTAATACAGGCTTCCATATGACTCTGAAGTCAAACCAATCAAACCACTACTTGTCATTACACAAGTGGATTGTATGTAGTTGCTCTTGGTAAGCATTTGTGTTCACATGCCCCCCAATTTTCCTACCAATATTTAAGGTAAATTACTAGGCAGCATTTTAAGGCATGTATAATCTCAAGCAGCCTTCTCGAGAGAGAGCATAGGATATTGAAAATGCTGCGATCTATGTAAAGTGTGCAACATTGTCATTTGACTGATTCCATTTGTTAGAAAGCATGTCTATATATCCATACATTTTACCATTTGTTTTGCATTTGTACTATGTCTTTGAATGACTTTTCAGTGTTTCAGTGTTATCATTTCTGTAACCCACGTTTTTATGTCCTCATCTCACTTACACTGCTCTTCATTTTCCAGACTCTCTAAATTGAACATGCTCTTTCTTGGCTGACAACGTGTGAAGGAAGAGTATACTGGTAAAGAAACAAGTGCCACATAATAAAGATGCCACCTACATTTGAACATTTGATTGGCATCATTGAATTGCTTTGAGCCTGGCTGACAATGTGCATTCAAATCCTTGAAAGATACGGATCTGTTGATGTTGATGTGAGCACGTGGAACACAGACGGCTGCCTTGGTGTTATGCTCTTAGTAACACAGTGAAGATTAATAGCTATCAACAGACAGTAAATGAAAGCTGATTTATTGCTCATTATATACACTGCTGTACAGCTCATAGCATTATGTACTGGGGTTTTAATACTTCTGTGTCTATCAAAAGCGACAGCTGATGAAAATTGGAGCAGTAATTATTCAGAGTAATTAACGGTGAAAGACCACCATTAATTTGGCCTGACTGGGGTTCGAAAGAGTCTTGGACTGTTGGCAGCTAGGGGGCAGAAAGTAAAGATTATTGAAGATTGATCAGCTAAATAAGTCCCCATTAAACTGTGGCTGTGTTTATTGATTAGAGCGTCAATCCTCTGGTTATCCATTATGGACCTTAAGTTGGTTGGAAGTACTTTGAACAAACATCGTTTCAATGTGTTTTCTGTATGACTCATAGCTTTTTGCAACATTATATTTAAGTATGAGCCTTTTTTAATAAATTCTACCATATGAGTATTAGCATTTGTGGTGGTTCCTTAGATTACGATTTAGAATTAGCTTGCTGCTGCACTTCCCTCAAGTTCACTTGATTGAACTTTGATCCCAGTTGGCATTTGCGACCCTGATATAGGTTATATAAAACCTACGACAATATTTTTTTTTCTTCCGTGTACAACTTCTCAGGTTAGTTTTTTCCACTTGCCCTTGGGATTAATGAAATCTAACTTTTACACTCTGAGCTGGAATTTTGTTTCCAATCCTCATTGGGACTGCTTGACTCATGCCTTTATTTCCAGTAGGAGTATGGTTGGCTGAATGATTTGTGGTGGACAGTGGGCAGTGAACCGGGAACCACAGCAGGCTGTCCGGGCACCTTTCGTCCTCTTGTGTGTCCTGCGGTCTCTTGGCTGTGCAGCCGGCTTTATCAGCTGTTTGGAATCCTCAGTACTGGAATCTGCAGTTTAGACAAACAAGCATGCTGTCGGCCAGGTTTTAAACCAACACGCATAGCTCCGGCTCAGATAGAAATGCAGCGCTGGAGGTAAAGAAAATAGATTTTCACAGTTAGTGTGAAATTTTTTTTTTCACAGCCTGACTTCCTAGTGCGGCAGATAATTTCTGTGTTTTCGATGTGGATGATGCTGTACAGTTACATTTTTATTGTTTCTTTCAGCTCTTGATCAGATTTGTCTGTGTCGGATAAAAGAAGACTCCCCTGTGTGCCGCTTACCGAGATCACGTTCTGTTCTCACTCTTTTTATTTCTCTGTATGTGTCTCGATCGTGCTTGCATTTTTCGTGGTGTTAAAGAAAAGGCACAACCAGCATTGAGCAGGAGACATGGCAAAAATAGCTATTTCTAACATGAATTACCATTCAAACTATCATATATTTACTTACTTTTGTTCATTTTCCATCTTTGTCTTGGGCTGACATTCAAACCTGGTTTATTCTTCTACCTGAGAGGAAATTTGAAGCCTTCAGATGATCTGATAGGTGCTTTTGATGAGTGGGCACAAGGAAGCTCTGAAGTCTCTCTAAGGAGCATCCCAGTTTGCTGTTCAAGTCTGTGTCAATTGGCAACTGAAGATGTCTGATGAACTAGATATGCAGCACTGGAATGGCGGAATGCCAAAAACAAAAAAAAATGATTTAATATATTCAAACTAATAAATAGTGAACAGTTATTTTTTACAGATTTCTTATGTTTATTAAGGATATAGGTATATGGTTTGTGGTTCTGTGCTTTATCACATGGATTCTGGTCATTTAAATTATATATTAGCTCACCACCTAAATCTAGAGGTAGAGTCTTTATCTCAGTGGTGCTACCAACCTGACTGGAGGAAAATGTCCAAGGGATAAAACATGTAATTATTTAAAGAGGACTATTTTAGCTTAATAGTCTTCATTAAGGGATGGCACGTTGGTTAAGTGGGTAGCACTGTGACTTCACAGCTATTGAATTCACACCCTGATTGAATTTAACATAGCTGCTTTGTAGCCAATGAAAGTAGACTTGTAGCTATGTAACCTCTGAAGTTTATACGAGAGCAGGTTGAACAGAATCTCTCAAAGCCAGGATCTTTTATTCATTATCAGAACTGTCAGAGGTCCATCAGACAAAAGGGTGAAGGATAAGTAAAAGTGCACCTTTTGTTAGGCAACCTAATTCTAAAAAAAACCTATAGTCCACAATGCTTGACCTGGGACAACTGGGTTTCCTACTAAGCATATTATTGACTTTTTTCTCACCCAGTGTCATTCCTTTTAAAATAATAATTAGGCCTTTTATGAAATAAAAAAATAATGTTCACTCTGCCTCGAGGAGGTGTCTAAAAACCTTAGTGTTCCCCTAATGGTGAAACCAGACGCTTTTCAATTAGACTTAGTCTTACTTCTGGAATTAAGTTCAGCATGATTTAAGGTTGTTATTTAATTTGTCCTTGTAAAGGCTCTGGTTTGACTAGCAGTGGCTAATCAGCAAGTCATCTACTGAACTCGTCAAATTTATATTCCTGCGCAGAGCCGAAACATTTTTCACATTAAGTAAAATGCAAATAGCGGGTTGTAAAATGAGGAATTGTAAGCCTGTCGTACATGGCGACTCCATTATCATTAGTTGGAATGTGTTTCGATTTTCTCTGTCAGTTCATTTAGCTCTGCATAACAACAAATAGATAGCGTTTTGTGTTCCAGAACTGGGTGCTACCTCGGCACAACAGCTGGGGGCATTCCTGTGTTTACCAGTTATTTTATGGCTCTCGTTTACCCATCTCTGTTCAACATTTTATCAATACAATATATTAAAAATAGAGAAAACAATACATATTTTTACAAAGACATTTGTGAAAGTATAGAAGGTGATGTAGAGGGTGGACAAAAATTAAGGAGGAGAAACTTGAGCGCAAGAAAGAGAGTAGAAGCTCTACCAATATCAGCTCATTATTGCAATAATATTACCTCAAGTTGCCGAAATTGCCAGTGTAACATTACTGACAACTCTACATGCTCACTGGTAATTCAAAGCCTTGTTAGTCACTTCAATTTTGCCTGCGTTTTGCTATTTATTCCTCTGTTTTTCCCCCTTAGTTACAGCATTGGGCTTGGCGGTATGATGGTTTCATGGTATATCACACTATGCTTTTTTGTTTGACTCATATTTTTTATATGTCTATGGTTTATTCAACTCTTATAAATACATATAATATGCAAAGTTCTCAATTTGCTAATTATACACTAACATTTTTAAGTACTATAAAGTTTGCTGGGCTCCACAAAATGAAAAAAATATGTGATCAGTACGCCTTAAACCTATAGCTTCACCTTTAATAAATAATACAATGAGAGTCCGCTTAAAAACTTGATCACTTTAAATGATGTAGAAAAGCAGACAACTTAAAAAAGGTCAGGTTAAAGCTTGAATGTTGCAAGCTGTAGTCTAGTGGTTAATGTAGGGTTAAGGCCCTCAAACCTAAATTGCTCAGACTGTATACTGTAATTGTAATGTAACTTACTTTGACTAAAAGGCTCACTAAATGTTGAAAATGTAAATGTAATTTATAGGGCAGGAGGTATTTCAGTGTTTAAGGTATTTGACTAGTCATCAGAAAGTTACTGTTTCAAGCCCCACCATATTGAGGAAACCTCTTTCATCTTTTAACATACTCATGCTGGCTAATTAGTGAGCTATACATGATAAGCTTGGCACTCCAAAGCAATTTAGCGGCAAACGGTATTACACGATTTACTTTCTATTGAAGGCAAAGGGTAATGCATTACCTATGCCATGGTATGGCGGTATATGAAAAATCCATACCACACAAGGAATCAACACCGGTATACCGAATTTACTGTCGTATCAACCAGTAGCACTGAGTAAGTCCATCCAACCTTCTCTTTGTCTGACTCAGTTGTGCCTGTTGGATCCCTGGCCAGGTCAGTAGCACAGCTGATATTCAAACTCAAAAGCTCTATAAGCAGTGCTTAGTTAGGGTTGAGTGTAGCTGAGCCATCCAGTGTGCGTTTCATCATCTTTATGAAATGTATTAGAGGTTAGAAACTTTGCTCTGAAGAACAGTATTGTTTTCTGGGTCTTTTACTTTTCATTGACCAAGCCTCTGTCTGTATCAAACGGGGCTTTTAGCTGCCCCCGACCTTTTTGGGGGACTTTTAATAAAACGGGACCATTTTGGAGCAAAAAGGTGGCCTGTAATGTTACTTCAACAAAGCCTCAATGGACTTGACTTTTGTTGCCTGTTTGTTGCGTGTCTTTCTTGTGTTCCATCTTCCCGAACAACTCCAACTCCCAAAAACGATGAAAAAATTGATGGATTGAAGGAAGTTATGATTTTACTAGGTTTTCTATGGCCTGTGCACTTCGTTGGGTTGTTATGATTTTGGCTGCTGTGTGTTTCTCAATGAACACTGTCACGTTTCTGGAGCTGGTTGGTCTTGCTGTAGAAGGCACCTCATACATGCTGATTGTCTTCCTTGGGGCGGATGTGATCTTCCAGCAAGATGATGAGAAGTCACAAATTGTTGGAAGACCAGGGTTGGTACTACCCTAATTACCCAGACTTGAACATTATTACAGTAATGTGATATTATTCTTTGTATATTTTCATGATGACTGCTTCCTCTAGCCACACGTCCCTTGTTCTACCGTCCAGGTAAAACTTCAAGTTTGCTGTGGACGACACATTGAAATATCACCATACTGTGCATACAGAGTACTGTATTATCACTCTTTAAATAATAAGTAAGCATTCACAGCAGGCAGAAAATTACAGAATTCAACAAAATGTTAACTCTCTGCATGAACATGGTGATTCATCACCTCGCATTTAAACACAGGGTGTTAAATAAACACTAGCTCAAACACAGTTAATAAAGTTAATCTGAAATAAGGAACAATGAACCAAAAATAAAGCAACTTATCTTGTATTTTCCTATATTTTCAGTTCCTCATATTCAAATATCTGCACATATTCCTGAAATATCATGCTATTTGTCTATTCATTAATTAATTCACTGTCTGTTTTAGCACCACTTTGTTCTATTCCAGTGATGTCCAAACAGTGGGAACTTCCACAGGTTTTTAAAATATTTCATTTGAATCTAGTAATGTATTAACTAATACAGTAACTAATTTAAAAATCATAAAAAGTACTCTTGTAACATGACAATATATGCTATTTAACCACAGAACCTCTGGATGTTGAGTGATGCCAGGTTGGCTGGTTTCTCATACATTTTGGGGGATTGTGAGAAAGTTTTTCTGTGCGACTTAATGCATATTTGCATATTAAATATTTTTTTTCCATTTTTTTTATTAGTTGTTTTGTTTATTTAGTTTGACCTAAGAAGGCTAAGTCTCAGAGTCT
>JAYDZG010000021.1:8751433-8769140 GCA_034509265.1 Microcambeva bendego
CGAGTGAAGTGTACGCGGCCTGGAGGCTAAGTGATTGTTATGGTTCACGAGCTTTTGAAAAGAGAGATGGAGAAAGTGGGAGAGATAGATGGAGTAGGAGAGGTGCAAAAAAAATCTATTACATTTTTTTGCCTCTAAATGGAGCTTGATTAAAGTGTTAAGTAGAGAAGTGTCCCAAAAGGTACCCTTCTTGTCACTGTGGAAACTGCAGCGTGGTGCACACCGTGGGCAATCTGCCGTGCCCTCATTTCATCTGATTTGCATGCTAGAGAGAATTAGGTAATTGGCATTTATGCAGAACAAAAGAGGAGCTGCTCTCTTGGATAAGGCAGTGAGGGCTTTTCGAGTAGAACCCAGGTCTCGTTTTTCTTTTTTTCTGCACTGCTGTGCATGTGCATTTTATGGACGTAATGGTTATGCTCGCAGTGGACGGGTTGAGAGGAGGTAAGAGTGTAAGAAAGCATTAGTTTGCCACTATTGCAAATGTCCCCTCAGCCTTGACCGTACTAAAAATATTTAGGCACTTTGCATGAAAGATTTGATGTTTTTTCTATTAGAATGATATAAAATGAATTTGAAGTGTGGTGCCGGGGTAGTGAGGCTTGAGGAATCGACATGAGCTGTCTGCAAATCGCTCATCCGGATATCGCGGCTATGCCATTTAAGCCTCGGTTATGCAGTGCCATTCTCCTACCGCAATTATACAGTGTAGTAATCCAAGAGCGTGAGAGAAGAGCTCTGCCCCTTGCTAATGGCTCCTATTAGAGTGAGAGAAAGAGGGTGAGAGACCGAGCGACGGAAGAACTGATGGTTGTTCCACTCAGGACTGCACTTGAAATGGGTTTGAACAAGCCGTATCTGGGTAAGGCAGCACCACTCGCCTGTTTACTGTGTAAACCAGGAGCTTCGGCATGTTGTGTGTGCTTTTTTTATTAATTAGAGCAGCCATCCTGTTTGAGCTCAAATCGTTCTCAAAGTCATTCGGTTCCACACGCCCCCCCCCTCTATATCCCCCAGCTGATATCACAGTGGAACAGATGTTAAATTAGAGGCAGGCTCTGACTTCTGTGGTAAAGAGGGAATCCTGGGTTGAATGGATTTGGCCCCACAAAATCAGAGAATTAAAACATTTTGAAACAGATATAACAAGCTGGGTGATCGTAGTGTGTTTTTAATTTTTTTTTCTTGCAACTTTCTCCCCATTTATGCCGACCCCAGCTAGGATTTAGTAGAACAGAGCTAATCCACCTCCCTACAAATTGTGGGTAGCAGCCACTAGTGCGTGGTGTCATTTTTAAGCTTTGCTTGGTGGTTAGAGAACTGGGTGATAAGAAAGTTTGATTCCCAGAGCCGAGAGGTAATGACTGAAGGGCCCTTGAGCAAGGCACCTAACCCCTAACTGCTCCGTGGGTGCCGTGGCTAGGGCTGCCCACCCATGACCTCTGCTGGCTGAGGTGGGGAAAGAGCGTGTTGATCAGGGTGTGTCTCTCTCTGTACACAAAGCTAATTCGCATATGTATTCACCTTGTATAGGTGACAAAATGCATACAGCTGGTGCCCACGTATCTGAGTTAGCTTCTTTCTTTTCAATCATGTGGGGGTTGGCATTAATGGAGATGAAGCATGACACAATTGGGTAATTTGACCCCCTAAAAAGTCAGAAAATGGTGTGGAAATGCATTAAAAAATAATACAAAGGACTATTTTGGACCAAACGTCTTGAACATTTGCATTTTTTATTGTGTTTTCAATACAATGGTCTTTAATGATTTGACATTGACTTTATGAGGCAGGATGAGACCTTAAAACTTCTGGAAAATCTTGACTCTTCATAAACATGACAAAATTAAGTCTTATCGACTGACATGGGAAGATAGTGCCCAGGGCAGGAAAGTTTTATCAAGTATACACAGACAGAATATGATACCATTTGTAGTATTTCTTTGGCCCTTTGAGTTGGTGCATCTGCGCAGCATGCTGCCTGACAGCAGAGCAGACTCTCTCCCAAAGGCAGAGTCAGTCATGAGAGCCATCATCCTAATTGCAAGTTAATCCCTCGCTCCAGGTTCATCCTCTTGCTGCCTAGTAACACTGAGAAGAAACTCTGTTTTGGATACCCGGCCCTGATAGCCTGTTGTGCTCTAAACCCTCCGGAGCTCCTCTAGAGGATTTCCTTAGGTGCCTAGCAAAGTGCATTTTGCATCTTATTTCCTTATTACATTGTAATCTCATGTTCTGCTGTACGGCTGGTCAATATTCATATTTTCCCTTGTCAGTATTCCAGCCAGACACAATTTGCACTTACAGTTGTGGCTCTTGGTGGTCATATATGGATTGTATAAGGTTAAGATCTCATGGTATGGTGACATGGTAACTGTTTATCAGTGTGCTCAGTAAAAATCACTGACGGAAGCAGTAGAGAGGGCCAATCTATTAAATTGATCTATTATAGCCAGTGTGCCCTCTGTTAGAAAATAAATAAAAAAAACAACCCACCTGAAAACACTGCATCTGTCTTACAAGCGACATGTAGGTCATAGCAGTCTTGGGATTTAAATGCTATCGGATTTTCCTTTTTTGGTATCATTTTAAATTTATGGAGGTTTATTGAAGGTTCCGTGAAAATATTCAGTATAAAATTACATATGTACATAAGTACATAAAACCAATACACACAATCAGGCATAACATTATGACCTCCTTGCTAATTTTGTGTGTTATCTTTTTGCTGCCAAAGCAGCCCCACAACTGTGATGTACTGTGGATTCTGATGCCTTTCTATCAGAACTTCTTCAGCAATCTAAGCTACAGTAGCTCGTCTGTTGCATCGTACCACATGTGCATCAATTATCCTGTTGCTGGTTTACCATGGTTCCATCCTTGGACCATTTTTGAAAGATTTGGAAAGTGCCGTTTTGAAGATGCTCTGACTCAGTAATCTAGCCATCACATTGTGGCCCTTGTCAAACTTTTCTAAAAATTGTCCTGCGGTTAACACATTAACTTTAATTATTTTCAATCGCTGTCTAATATCCCACCAATTGACATGAACTGTGATGAAGAGATATTCAGTGTTATTCACTTCACCTGGCAGTGGTCATAAAGTTATGCCTGGTCTGTGTTTATTAAGTTGGTGTTTTGGTCTCTGTCATGGGCTCAGAGTGCATCATGAAAAAGAAAATTGCTTAACTGTGAACAGCAGATTCTACCAAAAGCATATTTTATTGTCTTGGTTGGCAACACTCTGAAACACCAGGTTTGGGTTAGGATGCAGCCGGAGCGGAAAGTACTTTTTAAATACATCTGCCACACGGAAAAAAGTGGGGGAAAAATGTCTTAGAAGAATACAAAGATAAACGGTTGAACCTCAATTTAATGGACTAAAAAGGGGGAGAGCTAGTGAGCTAGTGGAACATCAGACAGTGGGACCTGGGCTTCTTATGTAAAGTGGTTTTGAAATTGTATAATAATTATTATGTATAGATTTTGGTATTAATATAGAAATGTAACCTTTTAATTTTGAATTTAAATTGAATAGATGAATACACATTGACATTTCTGATCTAATCATGTGCTTGAAATTTAATTCAAGTCTTTAAAAAGAAAATACTATTGTGTTTTAGTTAGGTCAAGGTACATGCATTTTTTGATTGAGGAAGATTTTAATGTAGCTGTGCACCAATATTAGGAGAGAAAAGAAACCCATAGATCAAGAAAACTTCAGTATCAGAAACCCTTCCAGCTCAACAGACCTTAGTTTAGAGAAACAGCCTAAAGCCATGGCAGCACATGTGTTGAACAGAAAAGCATATCCTGGGGTGAGGATTTGTGATTTTTATTGGGAAAGAGGGGTGGGGTGTGAAGCTGGAAGGACATTTTTGGCTTGTGGACCAAAATGCGCTTGAATAATGTGGCATCTTTTCAGTGTACACTGACCAGGCGTAACATTATGACCAGCCACAGGAGAAGTGAATAACTCTTATCTCTTTATTATGGCGTCTGTTATTGGTTGGGATATATTAGACAGCAAGTAAACATTTTATATTCAAAATCGATTTGTTAAAAGCAAGACTAAATTGTGATGGCTAGACAACTAATGAAGCTTTTGTGAGTTCCCAGTCTGCAGTGGTCAGTATCTATTAAATGTGGTCCAAGGAAGGAACAGTGGTAAACAGTGGAGCCAGGGTCATGGGCAGCCAAGGCTCATGAATGATGAATGAATGAAATCCATTAAGTTTCCAAGTAACGGTGTATTTGTAGTTACAGACTAGGTTTTTCTTTTCCATGACTATTGTGTGTAAATGCTCCTGTAGTCTTTCCTCAGTGGGTACTTTCTGGTCACATGGCTGTGCACTATTTAACCGCACTGACATTGAAGTTCCTAAAAATCCCAACAACACTGCTGTACTCATGTGAGATTTCCCTTGACAGTATAGGTCAGCAGAGTGCTCAGTGTGTGCTGACTGAAGCAGACCTGACCGCTATTCCGTTCCTCTGTTCTTCTGTCTCCACACAGCTTCCGCTGGCCAGCTGGGCTCTAATTACCCACAGTCAGACACACACACACACACACACACACACACACACACACACACACACATTTATGTGGCATGCGCTCTTTTATTGGGAAACAATATTGTTTTCTTCCCTTCAGTTCTATTGTGGATTTGTGCCTGGATGTGATTTTATATTTGCTCCGAGTTTCAGCTGCTGAGTTACTGGCTGGGTGGAAGCTTGCACTGTGAATTAAGAAGGCAGTGAATTTAGGTCAGTATGCCTTGTGGTGCAAATTCTAAACATATACTGAGCAATTAACAAATCAAGCAAATTATTGTATACTTGTTTGAATGGGAAACAATGCTAACAAGGAAATGTACAGCAACTTGCTGGCAGCGATTAGCTGGTAAGTTGCTGTAATACATTTCTCAGCATGTACACTGTAATTTTAACTTTTTACATAATAATTATGCATACTGGCTCACTAGCTAAGGAATGTCCAACTCTAACGATTCTCTCTCAGAGCAGCAGAGCTGTCAAATGCAGGTTCAACTTAATTACTAAATTCGTTACTAAATACTTCTTTTAACACCAAATATTATGATTAGTATTACTTTCCTACCTTTTCAAATTGCTTGTTTACCAGCTGAAAGACAGGAGTTGAAAATGTTTAGCAAGATAGCTCGCTTACTGTGTAAATAGCTTTTTTTTTTACTAAAAATATGTGACTGGTAGCAAGTTATTTTATTTTCTGTAACTGTTAAGGATTTAATGATGTGTTTCGGTGTAAGTAATAAAATAAGATATAATGCAAACTGTATTATTACCACAGACAGATTATTGTTTACACTGAACGAAAAAGAAAAATCCTGCTTAAATTGATTGTGATTCACAGCAGCAATATGCTTACTGTAGAATGTGCCCAGCACTGAATCTTAACCATGATGCTTTGCGGATCCACAGTAAAATGGTTTGTACAGTAATTTCATCATTCTACACTAGAAATATAACTAAATAAGCCTGAGCTGGTTTTGCTGCAATTAGACACTCCCAGTTAGAGGTTATAAGAGACAATAACACCCAGTGTATTATCGAAAGTATACTCCGTAGCTTTGTTTTGGTTTCGTGCATTTAATTTGTTGTTTGGTTTCCTGCATTTTTAGACACTTAACTGATATAACATGTTGGCTTGATCATTCCTCATCTTTGCCTGATAGACCAATCATTAATAAACCAATCATTTTTAAGGGACATATCAATAAAACCATATATGGCTTAATCTACTACAAAGTGTTCACCTGTGGTTTCTCCGCTGTTTTTTTAAAAAAATTAATTTACATCCATTCTGGAAAAACAGATCTCTCTATCTGGCACTAATGTTGGATATCCACACTAGCGTTCTCAGCTCAAGAAAATCTCAACATAAATACACTATCCTTGCAGATCATGTACACCCATACCTGCTGATTGTTTTCCCTAGACTGGATGGGATCTTCCACCAAGACAATGCGACATGCCACATTGCTTGAAACATTCGAAGAGCATGAGCAAGAATTCCAAGTGCAACCCTGGTCCTCTAATTCACCAGACTTGAACCCAGTTGAGAACCTGTAAGACCACCTTGTTGGTCACGTTTGTTCTGTAGATTGTTTTCATTTAGCCTAAGCAGCTGTGGCATTCACTGCAGTTAGCATGGCTCTGATACATGTGTTTTCCTACCAGGATATTATTGAGTGCCCTCTCAGCCTGTATAGCTGCTGGCTGTGCTGCCCACAGCATTAATCACGTGATTCCTTGTTGGTTATCAATTGGCAATAAAGTTTATTTTATGATCTTGTTTAGTGACCCTTTACAGTGTAACTCAGATACAAGTCGTTACTGTAGATGTGTAAAAAGACAAATGCTAATCTTCTCCTAGATGGTTAATTTGCACCACTTTTTTTGTTTATTTAACTCATTTCATCTCTAAGTGGAGCGTATGTTGAGATTTTCAAAGATTTGAGATATCTACTGAGATCCTGATGTATTTGTGGTTATTCTCACTGGAACACATCAGGCATGTTGAAGATCAGTCTACTCTGCCTGCCGGACTTTATTACAGTATTAAACCTCCAAGCTCTGCTGGAGACCAACGCTCTGCTCTAAATGGGACATACGGGCAGTACACATAGATGAATTCAGACCCACGTTCAGAGTTTCAGAGAAGCCCTTGAAGTCTGATATCCATTTTACGTCTCAAATGATCACTGGAAGGAGGTTGTTCAAAAAATGGTTAGGAAAGTCATGTAAAATTGAAGAAAGGAAGGAAAAATAGTCCATTTAAAAATGTATACGGTTTCCAGGGTAATGGTGTTAGCAATTTGTTAAGTGCTTATCGCCCTTGCTAAAGTTTCGAAGATTTGGCCTCAAGCAAGCACTTAATTAGCATATTAATTTTTCAGAATAGCTTTGAGGAGGAGTTTCTGATTTTTCTTCGTTTATCACTCTTAATGTGAAAATATTTTTGCTTTCTGCAGTTTATGAAGCCTGAGTGCAAATTGAAATGCAGTGTGTGTTCTTTGGATGGAAAACAGAAGGTGTATCAGCCCAGCCATCTCCTGGGCCCTATGAGGAACTATGAGCAGCCGTTATCCATCTTCATAACTGTACAATAATCTATCGACTCCTGGTTGAAGTGTACAGCACAGCAGATCATTAAGATAAAGCCATGGAGGAGGTATTGCCACAGTTTGTCAGGCATTTATATTGGCATTGGGTGGTACAATATTGAAAAGACGAGCTGCGTAAGCCGGTGGGATTGCATTCCTCCTATTTATTATTGCTGTGTAAATTCTGTGTGCAGGTGTTTGTAAGTGAAATCAAAGCAGTGTACTGGTTTAGTGTTATGAACGACATTATTATTTTAAGACGTATCTACACTGAGGTTTTCAGATATGAGTGCTAAGGAAAGAAGCTTTTAAGCCATTACACAGATCAGACATCACACTATTACCACCTTCCTAATATTGTGTTTGTCCACCTTTTGCTTCCAGCTCTGCAACTGTCTATTATGAAACCTTTCTCAGTTTCACTTTCTGTCTAATACATCCCACCCACTAATAGGTGGCACAATGAAAAGATACTCAGTTTTATTCACTTCATTTGTCAGTGGTAAAAAAAAGATGCTGCCCTCTTGATTTTAAAGTAAAAGAACAAATCATAATGAATTCTACAATATATTACTTTTTAGATTCCTCAGATCTTCTTAGTGTTAATTAAAGAGCATCTCTTAGTGTATGTTGCTATGCTGTTTGTTGATAATTAGCTTTATTCCTTGTTTGATACACAATAACATAATTGGTCCGGTTCTGTCCTTTTTTCTTTTATAAAAATACTTAAAATTGCTGTTCCCTTTAGTATTGCCCTGTTTGCATTTTTTATTGTTTTCATTCTCAGTAAAATAATAGACACTTCAACCTTGTAATGTGTATACAACCTTAGCATTGCCGAGTGATGTAAGCACCAGGGGTTTAAGTGCTCTTCAAAAACTTTAGCACCAAGCATCGAAGTGCTCTTAGAGACACTCTTCTTTTTGGTAGATCTCTGGTGAAGATCACTATTGTACTATTCCGAAAGTGAAATTGTTCAGGCTCTAAAGCTACTGAAGCCATAAGTATCATCCAAAGTACATTTAGTTAGTTTAGAGAGATGTGAGGACAGTATGGTACTGATGTTCGTGGCAGAGATGTATAGTATAAAAACATACGGAAAACTTCTTATTGGCTTAAATGGTGGGCGTGGGTGTTGGAAAACGGGGAGGGCTGGAAAAGGCTCCAAAAGTAAACTACAGAACAAGCATTGTCCAGGGAAACAAGGATTATATATTAGAAAGGAATTGAATACCCTTATTTGTCAAATATTCCTATACATGAGTACAAGATATGTTATTTTAAAGGCTGGGTCAGTCAGCCATTGTGCAGCACGACTAAAGCAGAAAGGGACCTTGCTCAAGGGTCCAATAATGGCTAAATGGCAGAGCTGGGATTTCGAACTCTCAACCTTTTAATTGATAGTCCAAGGCCTTACTCACTGTTCTACCACTAAAGGTTTGTATATTTTGAATAGCATATTTTGAATGTTCCTATATTTCGTTTACTGTATATGGTCTTTTGTATTTGTTTCAGTAACCAGTATCTGTACCACTTAAATGATGTGAAGGTTACTGTGCTTAGCACAAGGCTGTTAGAGTGTTCCACCACCTTACATTTACAGTAATAGTAAAAAAGGTACTACGACCAGCCCATCGCTCTGACACATATTATTATGACCACCAGCTAATATCCATATATCAATAAGGTCCGGTTAGGTTGTCACAGCCAGGCTGACTGCAGTGCATCCCACAGCTGCTAGTGGGTGCCTGGGCGAGGATCCATGGAGTTACCACTATAATCAAGGGAGTCATGCTCTTCCAATCAATGTCAAGACATTTTAGCCATGTGACATGTCATATTTTATTGCTGAAGGATCCCAGCCGCCTCAGAAAAGGCAATCAGCATGTACGGGTGAACATCCTCTGCCAAAATGCATTAAAACCCAAATGGGTTGAGTGCCTTGCCTTCCACAAAGAGGTTTGGGTCCAGAGAATGACACAGACCATGATTCTGCCACAGCCATCGAAAGTAACAACTGTTCATAATAATGTGACTCTACAGTGTGTGTTTTACAATTTAGAAAGTTAAACAATTGATGATATGTGGTGAAGAGTTATGAAGAGTTAACAAAATTCACACCCGCACCCCTGAACCTGATAAATCAAATTAACGGTGCTTTTGAGAGTTGTCAAAAAGGTTGTACTTATTACTTTTTATACTGTTTTTATAGAATATTTAAACCACTTCTGCTCTGTGTTAAACTACCTGCACAGATAAGCTATTCTAAAAGCCTAACATTTACATTCTTAGCCAAAATGAAGAGGGATAATTGGACACCTGTCTGATACTTGAGTTTGAACTGCCTGGGGCTGAGCTGAGTGGCTTCTAAAGAATCAGTCATTGAGGAAGCCAGAGACTCATTTTGGCTGGTTCTCTGACAGCTCACTTTATTTGTGCTGGTGGCTATGCTTGGTGTGAGGTAGCTTATGACATGGTTGTCCTTTTACCAGTTGTTTGTACAAACCATCTTCTTCTCAGTCATCTACTGTATTTAAAAGATGCTTATCTCAAATACGTTTACTCAAAAGTCATCTATGCAACAACATAGGTGCTTAATTACAGCTGTACAAGGTCAGGCTATAAAACACAGACACATTCTTTTATACTCTAGGTATTATTTATTTAATTTGCTCAAATTACACATCAGATTTTTTTTCTTTTACGGTATATGTTATCTGTAATTTTACTGTACTGTGACTTCTTTGACTTACAATGAAGGAAGAATCTCAAGACTTGCTTCTCTTTATGTCAGCACATTACATGAGGTATAATATGCACATTTTTCACCCTAGTCAGTGCACCCAGTATCAACGCAGTCCTGTCAGTTATTACTAATTTCCTTGGATGATAGTTTTCAATCATATGCTTTAAACTTTGTCTACATTGTGTTTTAATAATGACTTGTGAAATTATTTTATGTGAAATTGAAGCAATTGTGGCAAGTTTTGTAGGTTTGGTAAAAATTGAGCGGAAAATAGGGATGGGAAGTCTATATGGGTTTCCTTCAGGAGCTCTGTGATTTAAACCAGTGCTGGTCCAAAGGCCAGATATATAGGCATTAAAACCATGCCAAATGTGGACCCAGGAAAAAAATTATTGTGAAATGTCCTAGAAAAACTGCAAATTATTTCACAGTTCTACCACAAATTGATTTCCTGGTTCTACAGTAAACTTGACAGTTTTATAAAATAAATAAATAAATAATAAAACATATATTACTAACTTGTTTTGTTTATTGTGTGTCATAAAGCAATATGAGAAAGTGTATTAAGCAGGGTAGATAGCTGCTGCCAGTTGGGATATCTAAAATTGGATTATTCTATGAAAATGGAAAATATATTCGCTACTCACAAAAAGTTAGGGATATTTGGCTTTTGATGGAAATGTATGGAAGAAGTTACATGCTACAGTGATATTATATCATGGATGTAGAGCATTTAAATAAAAGCATACAGTGGTGGTCTCCTCATCTCAAACAATTTATTGAAACAAAACAATAATTTGTAATGTGCACTTGAGCATCAATTACAGCTTGACAACGGCATCTCATGCTGTTCACAAGTCGACTTATTGACTGCTGAGGCATGGCATCCCACTGTCCTTGAAGGATGACCCTCAGGTCATTGAGGTTTTGGGGTACAAGCCTTTACAAGGCGACTCCACAGGTTTTCTATGAAATTCAGGTCTGGAGAAAGTGCAGGCCACTCCATTTGAGGTACCCCAGTCTACAGATGCAACCTTGATGAGCTAGAGCATTGTCATCCATGAAGATGAAAGTAGCCCTGTGTTGTTCATGCAGAGAAACAATGACTGGATTAATGATGTTATTTGAGTAGTAAGGTCTTATCACTGTATTCATTCACAATGTCATTCACAAAGTGTAGGGCAGCTCAGTATTGACTAGACACACCTGTCCACACAGTAATACCACTACCACCAAAGGTCAACAGTGGCCAATGCATTGGTGGTCATAATTTCTGCTCAGCGTGAATTGACTTTCATCAGTGAAAAGGCCCACTGGTCCCTCGTCCGTAATTGCTCCCTGCAGGTCATCTAACATGCAGATCATGCTCATCTAAACTGTTTCGAATGGTTTGACGTGACACTTGGGTGTCTCTCACCTCCATTCAATATGCCTGGAGTTTGGCATTTATCTTTCGGTTCCGCAGGTACTTCTATGCCTTTCTATGTCTCACTGTTTCCCGAATTTTCCATTAAAAGCTAAATATCCCTAACTTTATGATTGTATATTGACACCACAGCTGACATACAGATTTTTGCACTATACCCACCAGTGATTCAGAATAATAGAACGGACCTGCTCATCAAATTGTGATTTTAGGCTGCATGCCAAATAAAATTTTCTACATTCATGTAAAGCAGCCAAAACTGCTGTTCTGATAAGTTCCTTACAATTTCTGCACAGCATGGGGGGTGTTGGGGAATTTTTACAAGTTTGTTATATTTTCCATTTGTTTTTAAATATGTTTTAAAAGGCCTGTTCAAAAGTACTTTTAGGTTGGGTTTCCTCTCATTATTTCCTGATCTCGTAATCAAACTTGCATCTCGTGAATAACTCCAGTTAGCAGATCTTACTCATGGTTACAGATAAGACACAATTACAGCGGATCAGAAAAAGCCATCCTGCTGCATAGCTGAAGGAATAATGCAGATAAAAAACTGATAGAATTGGTGAATTGGAGGAAGAGGGGCTCTACGGGATGCAGATCCGGTGGCATTGCCATTGTTGCTAATCAGTTAATCTGGGCCCTTGGTTAGACTGCCACCTCATCTGTCAATCAGGTTTAGCTCCAGCCGGGTAGCTACGTGCCTGTTTGGCCCAGCACATTCCATTGTCAGCATTAAAATTTCACATATATACGAATAGAGGCTCGAAGGGCTAAATTTGAATGGTGAAAAATAGAATGCAGCAACTGAGGCAAAAATAATGTCTGTCATTCGAGCAAGTGACATAGGATGGCACAAGACAAAGTAAAAAAAGATCAGCTATCTCAGCATGGTATTTATGCTTCCTGAGTGGGTTATCTTCTCCAAGATTGGTTGCCTGTAGCGTGTGATTTTAGGCAAGGTATGAGAAGCCAGCAATCAGCAGTGAACGTGTGATTTGAGATGATAAAGAGGACTGGGAGGGAGAATGTGTGCAGTGGGGTGGTGGGTGAGGGTGAAAGCTCATTATCTTCCTCTAATCAAGGGACATCCAGCTAGGAAAATGGTGAGTACAGAGGACCCTGATTAAAAGAAAGAATCCTTGTCAGACACAAGAGCATCTCTTGTCTGAGGCTTATGAGCTTGTTTTTGAACCATTATCAGTTGTAATATGGCACAATATGGTTACCCAGAAAGAAAGAGTAAACTTAAATGCAACATAGTGGGTTTGACCCAAAACCTAGTAAGCTGCCTTGCTTCTTAATGTCTATCTAGGTAGGTGACAATGTAGAGAGGATTCAAACTGACATAGATTCTTAGGCTACTCAAACCAAGCAAACCGAGATCAAGCTTGCCAGCAAACATCTGTATACATATGCTAAGTTAAATGATAAATAAATGAACAAAAAAACACTTGCATTTAAAAATAAAAGGGCCGCACTGGGGACTCAGTGGGTAGCACTGTCGCCTCACAGCATGAATGTCCTGGGTTCAATCCCCAACTAGGGCGGTACGGGTCCTTTCCATGTGGAGCTTGCATTTTCTCCCTGTGTTTGCATGAGTTCCCACCTGTAGCTCAGGTTTTCTCCACCAGTCCTCAAAATGCTACCAGGTTAATTGGAGATAGTGAGTTATCCCATAGGTGACAGGGTCGGGATAAGGTTGTTTCAGGAATGGCATCCGGTTTAAAAACTATGCCAAATGGATAATGCAGGTCATTATCAGCTGTGGCGAACTCAAATGGGAGCAGCCAAAATAATTCAGTTCTCAATTTTTCTACTCTGGCAGTTAAGCAACTCCCACAATGGCTGAAGAGAGACGCAGACTAGTGAATGCTTCCTCAGACATGTAAAAATATGAGTAAAAAAATACAGGCCAGTGGCAAATTTGTAGATAGAGCATCTTTTTGAGATGACAGTTTGGAGTCACTGTTGCTGTGGTAAGGAGGCCATCCCAAATCCAAGTTGCATTAGTCTCTGCAAGTTTTGTCTTGCTAATAAAACATTAAAATTGGTGCTATAAGAATTTCTTTATACTGGATGCGGTCGTACTTAAACGTCCCTTAAACACTTAATTCACACCACTTTTGCTGCATTGGGTTTTTCAGGTGATTTATATCGTATTTTTACTTATTACTGTTTTTCAAGTGCATTTCAGTGTTTTCAAAGTTTCAAAAACAGACCCATTATTGTACATGAGCCCAGTATATATATACAGTTCCACTGGACCTTGGAATGCATTAAAAGGTTTCCCATACATCCTTATCGGGAAAATAGCATGAAACTCAAGGTCTTTAAACTAAACTGACATGAGTTTCAAGGTACCACTGTGATACCTTTTTTCCCTTTTTTTCCTTTAAACCATATAAACCATATAAAAACCACTAACCAGTTACTAGTAACTTATCTGCATGATTCTCATCAGAGGTTCACAGACTCTTGTTGTCCTGTCCTTCTCACTTGTTTCCTCTCTCTGTCTCTTTGCTGGTTTTTAACTTGATTTGGCGTGTCTGCATCTCAGGGATTGTCCTTTGCTCTGATAAGGATCCATGTTTCTAGGGTGGGTTTGGTGGTGGCACATCTAATGAAAGATCTTAATTAGATCTATTTGTGCCCAAAGGAGAGGAGATGCAATATTAAATTGTCACTCCTATCACATTCCTTCAGTTCAGGCTGCAGGATATGTCTCGATTCATTCTTCTGTGGCTCAAATAAATAAAGTTTCCTGTCACTTGTGCCATTCACCTCTCTCCCCTTCTGCTATGTGAGGCAGAAAGGATACTTTTCTTTTTTCTGGAGAAATTCTCTCCGGAATGTAGTTCACAGCCCACTCGGGGTTTAAAGAGCACAGATTTCAAAGCAGCAAATGTGCTTCCTGCTGGGGAGCACAAACACAGTTCTTTGTCAAACCATTTTTCCAGTTACTTGAAAAATCTGATCATAGCCACTGGATATTTTCACTTTCAAGAAAACCAGAGCAAAACCTTCTGTTGTGAATGTGCAGATTGTCTTTACTTGTCCTTAATTGCTGATCTGGCTGAATTGTTGCTAAACATGATGAGGTGAATGCTAATTACTTGACTCTACCACATGACTGGACAGAAACCCAACTCTTCATTGAATACAGTGAATATTAAATGTGGATGTAAAGGACACTGCTGGGATTTGCTTTTAATAAGAATTCTACCAACTGGCCGGTAGCTTTTTAAGGAGCACTTGTCTCTAGTAACACTTCTGTTCCAGGCAAACTCTTGGAGATTTTTTTCTTGCTTCTTAGTAGTTAATGGTTAATAGTTAATGCTATTTGAGCATGCCTTAATGCTATTTGAGCATGCCTGAAAAACAACATTTTACCCAAACTTAATTGCCTATCTAAACCATTCAAAACAACAGTGGGTCACAATGTGGGTGAATATGCTTTACATATTGTTATGTAATGAAACACAATACCTACTGTCCTACTGCATCTTATGGGTCAAAGGTCACTTCACATTCAAGGAGAATTGACCTGACACATGCTGAGTACTACAAAATTTGTTAAACTTCTGTTCACTCAAAATGAAGCGACCCGTCCAAACCATCCAAAATGGTAGATATTTCAAGTGTCCATGTACTTACTCATGGTGCTGGACTTCTGGCTGTCAAGCTGAGCATACCATTTTGCAGCTATACTGCTCTGGATACAAAATAACAGGGAAATACAATGTGGGTGAATATGCTTCTCAGCATCATGAAACAAAACCATTGGACTCTTGACTCTTGAAGTCTGTTCTACTGCATCTCATGGCCCATAGGTCACTACACAATCAGTAATAAATGCTGCCTCTAATTTTGGTATGCAATGACACTCTGTAACTCATGTGTCATAGGTCACTACATTTTTAATGAGAAATCGTAGTCATCTTAGGCTTTTGCACTGCCACATATCCATCTCACTCATTGACAGATGGAGACATGTATATATTGTTACCAAAGACAGTTGTGTGCTTGCTTAAGCTTGTTTGACCTGCTGTTTCAGACTTTCAAGCTTTCCTTGATGTTTTCACTTCACAGTCGGCGCCATCAGTGGGCCAAGACGGCTCCAGTTAGGAGATTTGGCCAGCTGATTTGTTGGAAAGGTCACAGTAAAAACAGTGTAACATTAAAGGTCTTTTGGCTATTTAACATTACCTATCCTACTGTCATTGCTTGTCTAATAGGAAATACTTGTGGCAGAAATACACAATATTATGACCATCAGCTAATATCCAGAGTGACCACTTGGTGGAGCAGCTAGATGGGCTGGGAGTGACTCAATAAGATTATGGTAGGTTGTCACAGGTATCTAGATTCATGATGGCTGCAGTGCCTTCCACATGTTTTGGACAGTGTGTGGGGGGAGGATCATTAGAGCAAACATGACCATAAAGGTGGTCGTGCAGATTCTCAGTTGGGTTAAAATCTGTGAAATTGGCTTCAGGTTTTCCAGTCACATTGATAACAGCTGTATAGCGTAGAGCCAAAGTCTTGTTGTTCAGTATATGTGCCATACCATACAAATGCTTCTTTGAATAAATGGGCACCGGATCCCACAAAATACCTCAAAATCTTGAAGAAAGCATTTTTAGAAGAGCAACTGTAATACTTTTTGAATAGGTTGCCCAACACACCTATTGTCTACATTTTTTGCTAAAAATTGTAGCACTTGGGGCCGTTTTCTTTAATGCAAACATAATTTGAGCAAAAAGCAATAAACTGATTAATACCACTGTGATATATGTTAACATATTTCTAAGCTTTTTAAAAGAACGCGTTAGTAGCTGTGCTGACCTTAACTCATCCCATGAATCACTCGAAATGCAGTAACATCGATTTCGTGGAACCCACTGTTCCACATAAATTTGTGTGCACTCCTCAGGAAGCCAGGAAACCTGTGGTGAGACTTGCCTCACTCATAGGCTCTCTGTCAGCTGCCAGTCTGACAGGAGAAAAAGCACAGAATGTATGCCAGGCATGCCAAGGCGCATCAGACTTCACTTGGGAAAGATGACAGGGCTGAACCAGCATCAGCAGTTCTCGACTCACACTCACGCGCATCACACTCTGCCTCTCTGCATAAATCTATACGTATCTCATTCTTTATCACCTCTAGTGCAGCGCCGTTCTAATATATCAGCCCTGTGCCAGACACACCCTTCTCCATATTCATAGATTTGCTGTGCTGATTTTTTATGGCTTTAAGATAGTGGTAGTTTCAAAATTTTCTTTCACCTCCACAAAGCCGATCCATGTTCCTTTTGCTCAAACACCTAGGGTCCATAAATATGAAAGTGTTCATGAGCTCCTCACTCAGGGAACACATTCCTGGGGACCAATCCACTTACATATCCTGTCACATTACTATGACCACTTCTTATCTTCGACAGCTGTAGCACATAGCTCATGAAGGAAGTCACACTTTCTGAGCTGTCTTGTGGAAGGCTCTCTAAACTGATTTAAGTATGAATCCATCCTTACAGATGTACACCAGATGTACACATGCTGATTCTCTTCCCTGGGGGACTTAAACCCAATCAAGCATTTGTTTGCTCTATTGTTCCTCCCCTATGCACCCACCAGCACCTGCAGGGTGTACTTCAGTCAGCCTGGCTCCAGACCCCCATGACAACCTACCAGGACTTTACTGATTCATCCCTAGCTCATCAATGTGTGGTTCATGCTTTACAAAATGGTTATTCTGGATATGTGCTCATGTATTTGTCATAATCTTGTCAATTCAATAGTTGGGATGCAAATATGTGCAAGTCAGAAAAGTTAGGAAATCTGTAAGGCTGGATCCCATCTTATAAGACTAGAAGGACAGAAATCTAATGTGTGCTGTGATTTGATGAGTTAATGATATAGCTTATTTTTAAGAAAAACTGGCATTGAGCTCTGTGTGCCAAAAACAGAAAGAACTTGACTGTTATAAGTGCAAAATCCGACAACTGACATGGTCTAGAAGTGCATTAGTACCCACAGTATGGCTGACTTAAATAAGTGTAAATTTAGCATTGACAAAGAGGCATATATTGGGTCTTTAGAGAGAAATATGATGCCATAAGCCTGTGGTCATGTCAGGAAGACATTATTCTCCAAGCACAATAATAGCACTGTGTTGTACTTGCCTGGTTGTGATCAGCAACTAAAATATATGGTGCATTATAAAGTGGGAAATTAGACAACAGTGACTGTTGAGCAGCTAAAGTGTTGTATCTAGAAATAATTAGCAAAGACTCCACTTGCAAAACAGTAACAATTAGTGGCTTACATTTCCAAATACAGATGGGGTGCACAAACAATTCCTTATAATGGGCCAAAACTGATATATATATA
>JAYDZG010000021.1:8770064-8784143 GCA_034509265.1 Microcambeva bendego
GAAATAAACCGTTTTTACATTTTTGTTTATTTATAAGATCTGTGTATTGTTAATCTTAATACACACCATAATTAACAGCCTCACTCGTGTCATCATAGGTTACTTCATTGTGGATGACAGGAGCTCCACAGCACCCCTAACTCTCCACTGAGTCATGTCAGATTGTGGTCAGATAATGTATTGCAGCTAGTTTTATTGGCAGTTAAACACCTGTTTATCCTTCTAGGATGATGAGCCAAGTTCAAGCATTTCAGACTAGGAAAAGCTTATTTTCACAATTTCATAACACAAATTCTTAAGTGAGACTGTGAGTGAAAAACAGCTAAACCTATAAACCCTTTTAGACTGGAATCAACTGTTATTTCACACAAATGCAGATTCCTCTTAAAAAGGCTTTGACATTAAGCACATAAACGTCTCCATGAAGTGTTTTGATATTCAATTATTCCGAGTTACAAGGTACCACTGTACTGAAAATGTAACATTGTGGTAAACAATGCAATGTTTGTCTGCATTGCTGGCATTGAATTGAATAATAGCTTATGTATTACCAAATACACATTAGTTAATTAATGAAAACACTGGAAATCTTTTAGTTGTATGTCTGCCAGTTAAAAACAATGAACAATTTTTTCAGACACATTTTAATCACTGCTATGAGCCTGATGAGTGTTTGACTCTGTCTGTGTTGGACTTTAATTTGCACAAATAATAAGATGCCACAGCAGGAAATCGAGGCACTGGATTTGTAGATATGCTTTTTCTCTCTAGAGGACTCCTGATCTTGTTTGGGCATGTTGGTACAAGAATACAGGATGAGACTGTTCCACCCGTAGCCACCAGTACTTATTCTTAGCCTTGTGGACTGAGCTCAGCATCACTACCTGATTAATTACAGTCCAATGCAGGAACTAGCATTTTGTTTATTGCTGGTGTACTGGAAAAGTGGAAAAACAAGGACGCTTTAAGTCAGGTTTGCAAGGTATCCGAGTGGAGTTCTTGAAAGCAGCTGGCTGACAGGGTGACTGTCCTGACCTGATGAGTCAGCGAGCATCCGTATTCGGGCATGTCATGGTGGAAAAGCAGTGTTCATAATCTTGTCCAAACCAATAGTCAGTATGCTAATATATGTGAGGCAGAGTTTTAGCTTGGTCTCCAGGGAGCATCTCGAGTGCTAGAAGAGCAGAGCCCTGCTGTTTTCAAAAGTCACCATGAAAATGCAGAGAAATACTGTGCTGTTCTTAGGCCTGAGGAATTCCATCAGCAATGAACCAATGCTGTCAGAGGAAAAATTCGACGCCACTGAAAACATCCAGCACATCATGCAGCAGAACAACAGGGGTAAACTGTTAGATTAGGCATAAAGGCCTGCAGATTTTGGAGTAAAAGGATGCCAACACATGGGCAGGATACCCCCGCCAGTCATAACATTATGACCACTGACAGGTGAATTGAATAACAGAGATTATCTCTTCACCATAGCACCTGTTAGTGGGTGGGGTATATTGGGAAGAAAGTTTTGTCAAAATGTTATCATCAGAGTTGATGTTAGAAGCAGAAAAACTGGTGAGCCTAAGGATTTGAGCGAGTTTGACAAGGCCTGGAACGTGATGGCTAGATGACCGGGTCAGTGTATCTCCAAAACTGCAGCTATTCCCGCGGTCTTCAGTGGTCAGAATCTATCATGGGGGTCAACACAATATTAGAAAGGTTGGCATAATTTTATGCCTGATCATTGAATACTGTATTTTACAGGGGAGTGGAAACTGAATGTTTAGGGTAATGGGCTAGTGATCTGAAGGTTGCCAGATTTCATAGTACTATCTTTTTGTCTGTCTGTCTGTCCAGCCTTCCATATCTATCCATCTATCTGTTGCAGTCCCTACTCACATTCATAAGGCAGTTGACCTCTTCTCAAAATAATTTGAACCTCTTTGAATAGTCTGTGTAAAATGATTCTTCCCCTGGCTAATAACCCTTCCAGACACACACATGCTGACCTGACAGGTTGGATATAGTCTGCTTAATTCTAACATCAAAAGCGACATATCATTGCCTAAGGAGCTTTCTTGTAAGCAATTAGCATTGCCCTTTGTGAAAGGTGAGCTATGTGATCTCAGAACTCCAACTCAATGCAATTAAGTGCACGGTGGAAGAAATTGTGGCTCCCTGCACCGTAATTGTGTTTTGAAAAATGTTCCTGTTGTGTAACTGAGATGTCGGTAACCTCTGAAGCTGTCGGTCTTGTTGAGATCTTGCTCAGCAGAACAGATCAATTTAGACCTGTGAGATTTGAAGCTTTTCATCACCTTTGTTTGTGTATCCATTAGCATGTCTTTGAAGATCTATAAAACCACTTCTACAGCTTCAATATTTTTTTCCTTAAAAAAGTCTTTGTTCTAGTTTTTTTCTTGCATTGGGCCATGAAACCGCAGAGATCTGTTTCACGTCACATTCACAGCTCAGGTGTTTTCTCTCAGTGGACAAAAAACGTGTGAAATCTTGAAGGTAATACCAGGGGAACAAACAGGTAGTGATTGCAGCAGTGGGTATAGCAGGGAATGTGTTACCCAGGCCATGTGCTTGTGCATCTCACAAAGTGCCACCTCTGCATACTGCCTGTGGGAAACTGGGCGCTTTCCTTGGCTCTGGTCCTCCTTGGCTCCTGGTAGCCTCCTGGTTTTCTTTGTCATATGCTGTTTGAAGTCTGCTAGAACATCGACTTAATCTCTTTTTCTTTCTTCTTTTACAGATGGTCACAAGAACAAAGAAAATATTCTTAGGCGGATTATCAGCTAACACAGTAGTGGAAGACGTAAAGCAGTATTTCGAACAGTTCGGCAAGGTAACGCCTTTTGATACGTCACATCCCTGTGTGAGCAGATAAATGAAAGTTTGCATGACTGTGGTGTTTTTCAATAATTAAGTATGATTTAATGTGAGTCATCATGTGCAAAAAGTGTTTTTTCATTTGCAGTCTTGATTGGATTAAGCTAATATTCTGTGCAGAATTGTGTTTTGCGGATAAAGATGGTAGGTGTTAATTTCTTAGACGTAAGGGGCAGGTTGCTTTGTGGGTGTTTGTTTGCACTCACTGGACTGTTGCACCAAACAATGAATTTTAAAGTCTGGACATGAACCCAGTTACCCAAGCACACTGCTTCTTTACAGCAGTTTTCAACTTTCTCTATGTTTTTAAATATTTTATTTATGTAACACAGATTCTAAACAGGGGTGGGGCTGTGATGACTGCAGAGAAGTGCAGCCAACCTCTAGCACAATTAGGGATCAGCTGGGAGTCTCAGTCAAGTCATTGGGCACCACTAGGGGTCCCTAGAAAAATAACTAAAAGCTTTGTGATAAAACAATACTATTTAATGTATTTTACTAGCTGCTTCATCTAGATCTGGAGTGTTGTTGTGTGTCCATCATCATAACTACAACCTGACCCGGAACAGGGTACCAGTTTATTACAACTCACTCACACCTGACACTTTCCCCCAGTTTTCTTCCCAGTTATGTCCTATCCAGTTACCCTGATTGCATAACGTTTCCCTTCTTCCAAATACTACCCTCCACTGCTCACTGAAGAGCACATAAACTGAAATGCGTCATTTTAGGTTTTAGGAATATCTGATCCATTTCCCACCCTCTATGAACAACAACCAGTCGTTGTACATGTAGCAACCTGGCCGATGCTCTGTTTGAAATGTCAAAGGTGTGCTAGCATGTTTTACCGCTGCACCACCTAAGTGCCCAAGTTAACGTACATAAAATAATAGTTGCTTAGCAACTCATATTTCTACACTGTCATTAGCATTGGTTGATGCAATTGTCACGGAAATAACACACTGCTTGAATTTCTTTAGCATTTCTTTAGCAACAGCTTGGTACCTTGTGACCTAGAGTGTGTTATTTCAAAATGTAAAAGTTTCATTGTCTTCCAAACAAAGTAGTTTTTTATTGGAATTTAAAATATATTCAATGATTTCTGGGTAAATGGCTGTTTGTTCGCTGTTGAATTGGAAAAAGATTGGTCGGTTAATGAACTGTCTAATTAAGTGAAGTGACTGAATCACTGTTCTAATTAAAGGTTCTGGGTAGCAATGGAAATCAATAATGGAAATTCTTCTTCTTTAAGTATTGTAGCTTTTGTGTAATACAAATGTGTGTGTTTGTGTTTGTAAGCCTAAAGTTGCTGAGCATACCTACTTTTGGGTAGGCTGTATGGTAATTTGAAGCAATCACTTGATATCTCTGCATGTCTGCCTACTTAGAGGTTTGCTGCTGCAGGACAGGCTAAACTCTGTGTGTGTGTGTGTGTGGTTGTGTGTGTGTATGGGCCAATTAATAGTGCCATGGTGGGCACAGGAGGTGTTTCCTGGAAGGAGAGCAGGTGGCATGGGGCGAGGGGGTCACAGGAACTGTCTCTGTGAAAGCTTTGCTCTTCCTGAACCCTTTTTCTCTTTCATGACAGCTTACACACACACACACACACACACACACTTTCATTATTTTATCAGTGTCTTTAAGGCAGGGGTTATAGTTGCTTGTACGTACACACACACACACACACACACACACACTTTAAAATCTTAATTCATTACATAGTGGAATGCATTGAGAACAAAACGACGTACAAATTATCAATGTAAATTAGTTTCCAATGTCTGGATTTGGAATCACACTCAAAATCAAAGTGGAAAATCAAATTACAGGATGATACAACGCCAGTAGAAATTCCTCAAAACAAGTTAAAATGAGGCTCAGTGATGTTGTGTGGCCTTCACATGCCCGTATGATGCCACAATGCCTGGGCATGTTCCTGATGAGGTCGGCGGATGTTCTCCTGAGGGATCTCCTCCCAGACCTAGATTAAAGCATCAGTCAATTCCTGGAGAGTCTATGGTGCAATGTGGAGTTGGTGGATGGAACGAGATGATGTCCCAGATGTGCTCGATTGGATTTAGGTCTGAGAAACGGGCACTGCTGACAAACTTCAGCCACATGAGGCCTAGCATTGTCATGCATCAGAAGGAACCCAGGGCCCTCTGAACCAGCATATGGTCTTACAATGGGTGTGAGAATCTCATACTGGTACCTAATGGCAGTCAGGGTAAGTAAAGTAAAAGTACTAGTAATTTGGTGAAATAATTACTCAATTAAAAAAGTATGCATTAGAAATTTTACTTAAATATAAGTATAAAAGTACATCACTGTAAATGTACTTTATGTAAAAAAAAGAAAAAATATATATTTAAATGCAGTTTTGTTATCAGAATACACATCTCTTTTTAAGTTGGAGGTACACAAGCACATGGAACAGTGTTAATCTTTTAAATGGTATCTAATCTAGTCGAGACCTTTATAATACACATTGAAAAAGTGTATTATACTGTTTAAGTTTCAAATTTTACATGTGTAATTTAGGTTGTGAGTAAGAGTGGGCACACCCAGTGGACAAATAGACTTAAATAGACTTTCATAAATTTTTTATTCCGTTTTCTAGGAGCTGTTTCAATAGGAATCTGACCATTAAGCTCTAATGCATCTTTAATCGAGTTTACTTTCTGTACTTAAATGCCTTCTAGAGCCACTGGACAGTCTTTTGTTTATTCCCAATAATGGATGATTTGACAGCATTGTCCTTATTTAATACACTGCTTAGTCACATTATTATGACCACATCCTGCCTTTGGCTGCGGCAAAGTGTGACTCATGAAGGAAGTCAAGTTTTTTAAACTAGTTTGGTTAGGATATCAGATGTTGAAGACACTCAAATGATTTGGATTTGAATCCAATCCTTGCAGATAATGCATAGGTCAATGTGACATGTCATACAGCGAGAAATGTCCAAGATTTAAACTTGTACTACCCTGATATTCTAATTCCGCAGACTTTTGAGCACCTCTGGGGTCACCTCGATGACTGTGTTTTAGACTAATACAATAATGTGTGTAATATTGGATGCATTTGGTTTAAATTTTGCTGTAACTTTAAGATCCTCCTTTAAGAGGTATAAATTGGCATGTATAATTACATTTTTTTCCATTCACTTTTAATCCAGAATCACTTGATAGTTTTAATAGACTATAGTCCCTTCAAAAGACAAATCAAGCATCAGAAAACCGTAACAGTATCTGAGTACTGAACATATGTACTAGCCTAGATATTTTAAATCCATGACAATGTCATGGCAATTTTCATCAAGTGTGTTGAATCACATAATGTGCCTGACAACGTTTATTATTATTATTATTATTATTATTATTATTATTATTATTATTAATTTGATTTCTTCTTTATATTTTGTCAAATTCAAAGAAGGAGTAGAGATGTTTATGTACAGTTCAGTATTACTGTGCATTGTTGTTCATTATTTTTGTATTAATAACAAAAAATAATATTTAAAACGTTACAAAAGAGAGGTTAGGGTGTGGTTCTTGAGGTCTCTATTTATATTGTTTCTAATGGGAGAAATAGATTATCAAATTAAACATTTGACTGAAGAAGATCATTTTAGAACCAAGTTTGTCAGGGTCCAATGTACACATCTTTGCAGTTGTTGTGACTAAAACAACAAATCAATGAGGCGTCCATATATTTTTACTCTTGCCGAGTATACACTTGCCATGCTGCATTTCTCCCTCCCACCAGCTTTTCCAGTTCAATTAGACGGCTTATACTTATGTCACTTATACTTATGTCATAGGTTTATCCTAATTAGCTTGCGTTGCATCTCCAAACAAAGTGTATTTATTTAGCTAAGCTGAAATTGCAGCCCACTCTGTCACTGCTGCCTCCCTTCCACCCCCACTGTGTCCTGGTTTTGTCTCGCTTGCAGTTGACTTTGCTGCCCTGCTGTAACCTGGCTTGGCTTTTGTTAGGCCAGAGAGTTGTTTCCAAGCCAGTGCCCGACCACAATCAGGCTTTTATGCTTCATGTGCCCTTGTTCCCATATCGGGCTGGGTGGGAGCCAGAGATGATGCTGTACCAGGGGGAACTTTTAACCTACTCTGTCTGGAGCGAGTAAGGGCAGAACTGGTACAGACAGGAGTGCCCACTGTGGCTGAATTAAAAAAAAAACAAATGTAATGTACAATGTAAGTGGGTGTGAGGGAGGAATATCAGACGATTAAAAGTTAATGCTAGAAGGTGAAATATTGTAGGGTTTATCTAGGGTAAATCATATAACTTTTTGCTCTGTTTTTTATCTGTTATCTCATCAAGGCCAATGTTAGATCATGGTACTTTAATGTTATGTAAAGTGTACAATAAAAAAGTTACACCATAGCCCAAATGACTTGCACCACAAGTGATAAATTCTTCTTTTTATGTTTAGCAAATTAGCCTAAATAGCAAAAAGACTTGTACCACTACAAGAATTTTCATGCTTGAATGAGGTGCAGCATTGAAATAGAATAGAATGTCTCTATTTGTCATTTTACATATACAGGTGCATAATAAAATGAAAGTCTTTATTTGCCCATCTCAGATTGTCTGGAAGTTGGGGTAGGTACTGAAACCTGTTGATGTTCTGGGATGATGCAAGCCTTCACTGTAGGGACTGTCAGCCTGCGGTCCCTGTAGCGTTCGTGGCCTCTGACACATAGAGGTGCATCTTGCACTGAAGTACAAGTATATGGTCTATAATATCATATTTTTGTCACTGTTGCAGTCTGATGTGGCCTAGATAATAAAAATACTGAACACTATGGGCCTGTCTGATACATAATGAGCTGCCTTACTGCCTACTTTTTACCTGCCCAAGTAGATAGAATTCTAATAAGATATCTTAAAAGGAAGGTTATATAGACACTACTTAATAATTCCGGCTATTAAACTAACACAGTTGGCTGTATGCTTTCAAACCAATAGGCTGTTCGTTCAGCTTATATAGTGCATTATTTATACATCATTTTGTGCAGTGTCAGATCATGCTGGAACCATAATGTACCCTCTCTGAACTATTGCTAATACGTTAGAAGTGTACACACCTACCTAATCATTTAACTGTATTACTGAATCTCCCTCCTGGAAGGTGCTTTCATGTTTTCAACCAACCAAAATGCTGCCACAATACCCCACTGCTACCACATCCCCTCACTGCTGTGAACTCTTCACTGGATTCCTGTAGCCTCTCTTATTAACAAAACAATGATGATAGCCCACTAAGCCAAATATGAATTAGCCCCAAAGCATTATTAGAACAGGGTTTTTAAAACTTTTTTTCAAGTGACCCACATTCATATTTTTTTTTACCCCAACACAAGCTATGGCTTTCACTCTTTGTGGTTTCCAAATTGTTCCATGAAGTATCCACAAGGTTCAAGTTTTCATTTTTCGTTCATTTCTTTCAGTTTGTTTCCCAATCTCACTCACAAACCATTTGTGAAAATTATTGACAAGCTAAAATAATGTAATTAACTGCAAAAAGATTATCCAGCTATTTTTCATTCAGTGTGACAGCTAAGAAATTCAAAGTTCAGTTACAACTATCAGTCATAAATCATAAGCGGTACTTGCTTTTGATGTAGATGACAGCAGACAACATTGCTTCACAAAGCTGAATAGAGGCAAAGGCACCTCGGTTGCTAATTTTGCCAAGTCTGATACTCTGCTTTGAAGGACAGCCAAAACTATTGATCAGTGGGATATGAGTGGATGGTCTCACCAATGGAGTTCTTCGCTGAATGCAGTAATTGTTTTTTGTCCCTGCATTTTAACCCTTTTAAAAGTTTTGGAAGACGTTTTTTCAGACTGAGCTGGCTACAACAGATGTGCGTTTTTGTGGGGTCATCAAATATGCCTCCTATGGGTGAAAAATTAATCACTTTAGTTTTAGAAGTTAAAAAAAAAAACTTTCAAGCTTATCTGGACAGGTTGGAAAAACCCTGCTTCAGAGAACTCATAAAACCCTGCTCTGATCCATGCAACCTCTGAGCTGCAAATCTCGCTCATCTTGAACTTGAAGACAGGCATCAACTTTATTTTTTTCCCCTTAGACTCAAGTAGTGGAACGAACTTCCCCTGTTGGTTCAAATGTATACACCATCTAACACGATTGAAGAACTCTTTACTACTTGAGAACTATCTTTAAAAACTTTAGCAGATCTGTATTTTTGTTAGATGGGTTGTCAACATTTTTCTGGGCTGAGAATGTTTTACTATATTATTTTTTTCACCAAAATGCTTTAGTAGGTACAAATGGAAATAACAACATAATATTTTTGTGTAAATATAATAATTATTAAGAAAGACTTTTTGTAACCACTGTACAGTAATTAAATAATACATAATAATAAGTTGGACAGGAGGTGGCCGTCATGTTGTTCTGTATTTGTGTGTTAAAACATACTGGCAATGAACGAGCAACACAATATAAAAAGCTGTAAACGTAAGCTTCCCATAATGACAACACTGAAATCACTCAGTGTTAATTTAACATACCTGGTGAACCGCTAAGATTTAATAACAATGTTTCGATTCACCTCAGGCTCAGGTAATAAAAACCTTGCTCTGCTCTGTTAGCACCTAGCGCAAGCGTTCTTGCATCACTGGGCACTTAAAGTCTCATTTGATAAGCTCATTTAATGGAGGTGTTTATGGATTTGCTGTTTGGAGTGTACCTTTGAGGCTTTGTCACTCCGAACACAGTAAAGCGGTGACTGAGCGCGTGGTAGTGCATCAGTGGCCTGAATTGCACCGGAGATTAGCTGAAAGTTGACATGAATCACAACGTAAGCAATCAAAAAAGGATCTTGCTAAATGATGTTGAGTAAAATGCAATGAAATGAAAATGCAGAGTTCCTCAGATTTACTTAGACTTTTATTTGATTGTAGACAATTTGAACCCCGGATGTTTTAGTTGTCGGCTCAACTTCATTTAATGATTTGAAAAATCTAAATTCTGGCATTTTAGGTCTGCAATACATGACATAAAAGTGGGGACGGGGCAGTTTAGGGTAGTAATGATTAAAAAGAATGAATCAATGATGTGATTCAAAACAGGTCAAGTCAACAGATGATTGTAATTATGGTTTGGTACAAAAGTCTTTTATGAGCAAAGATGACTTGAAGATCTCAAGTTTGTATACAATTGAAATGAAATGAAAAAATATAGATATGTTTAAAATAATGAACCTTAACGAAAGATTGGAAGGGATTTGCATATTTCGACATCTACAGTGAATAATATCATTAAAGGTTCAAGGAATTTGGAGGAATTAGTGTGTAAAGACCAATATTGAAAGCTTAAGCTGAAAGTTTGTAATCTTTTGTCTATCAATAACTGCCACTCAACAATTGCTGATAAAACCACAAGAGATTACTTTGGGAAACATCTATAAAAATTTCAATAGATGCCGTGTGGTCCGGGACTATCCAGACTAATATCAGTTACAAGTTCAAAAGCCAGGGTCTATCATGGAATGTGGATGTGTCAGTTCCCTTGCTAGCTGAATTTTGTTTGCTGAGGTTTCTCCAGATCAGCAGCTTTATCGGCCTCTGACTGGTGTGTTCTGTCCTCAGTAAAGACTTAGTGGTAATATTCCCACTTGAGGTTTTGTGAACCCCAAAGCACTTAAATGCTCTCCACACTTCACTGGTGAACAGAAAAAGTGGCTAATGAAAGGTAGGAAATCTTAACAATAGAAAAAAACTACTCAATCACAGACTCTGTGCTCTTTAGTGCCCTCTGGAGAGTAGAAGTGGACACAAATTGTAGTTAGCATGGGACGAAAAGCACAAGAGTGGAAAAGTGCTGCCCCCTCACCTCCTTCTTCAAAAACTCCTGGATTAGTTCTGAAGTAATGCTTACTTTTCCACCTGCTTCCTTCCCCCTTTTCATCAATCCCTCCACCCGGTAGAGTCCACGTCTGTTTGTTTCACGACAGACTCTTTAACAAGCTTTCAAAATGGTTTTCATAACGCCCATGCCAACCAAAGGAACCAAATCTTCTTGCGAAGATTGAAAACACAATTGATTTTGGTGCACACTCAGGCCACCGACTCAGAGCGGCCGTATTTGGCTGCCCCCTCCGCGAGCGGTGTCACTGATCTTCCCAAGCCTGAGATTGATCCATGTGTCTTTTCTATTTTTTTAAACAGCATTTGGTGGACCAAGTCAAACCCATCTGTCTCATCACACCTTACATTTGAACCTCTACCACTCACACCAGATCCTCCGAGCTTTGCTTGGTCATTTTTTCTTCTTGTTCTAATGAGCTTTTAAAAAGAGAGAAAAAAACATAATTGCTTTAAAAAGCTGTTTTTTATGCACCCAGTGATGATATTTTTGTGTTAATGGTCTTGAACACAAAAGAGCATCTTTGTGTAACAATCACCTTTCTTATGGGTTACGTTGATTGTTCAAGATTACAATGCAGTAAGAGATGATGTACCTTGACAAAGTGCCCCCTTTTATCACACACCCATAAAGTGCAAAACTAAAAAAATATTTTTTTCTATTTTCCACGACTATATATAAGACAAATATATTATATTATACAATATAAAATCAAAATCAAAATTATCAGTTTATTTGAGTGTAAAATTTCTAAGCACATGAATGTCAAAAATGAGCAGCGTGGTTTGTTTTCCATAAATTACAATTGGAATCTTGTGTTTGTATATATTTTTTTGCAAATAATTATATAATATGGGCATATGATTCTCAAACTGATTGTACATTACCTTGGGCAAGTTCATTTTATACTGGATAATCATTTTTTTTCTTGTTCTTGGTCAATTAACATTCAGTTCTGCATGAACTGACTGCAGTAAACAAAGAGCAAACAACAATGAAATATAATTTAAAAAGTTACTTTGTTAACTTTTTGTTCATCACTAAGGCAGCGGCTTAAAGTGAATCAAAATGCATTATATGTTGTAGGAGTTCTGAAACTGGTGTATATATGGTTTATATACCATGTTCTCTTAAAAATAAAAATAAGTCCCAGTCATAAACGAAAAAAAAAAATCATAATAGAATTTTTTGGTCATTCTTTCCAGCTGTAGTTCTAATTATGTACTTTCTTTAAAAAAAACCCACATATTACATGGCAGTGCCACATCAGATTTTTGGTGTGTATGTTCTTTAAAGCTGTTTGAAGATTTCTTGTCAGCTGTTGGGCCTGCCGTATAATCATTTGGGCTTTAAAACACTTGGAATAAAAGCAAACTGAGGCAAACTGAGGAAAAAAAGAGACAAATGATTTAATATTCTCCCTGACCTTTGTTTGCTCTGAGTATTGACAACTTTGGCAAGTGTTGGAAAGTGGGGGAAAGGGGTAGGGAATTTAAAACACCCACTCGAGGATAGCTAGTTGGTTGAACATCTTCTTGGCAGGAATTTAAAGTTAGATTCAGTCTGTGGTGTTTTTTCTTTCTTGTTCCTTTCCTCTTTTCTTTTAACAGCATTAATTCTGAAGCTTTTCATGCAGACCGTCGCCAATACTGTCCATTTATAATCTTCTTTAAGTTGATCAGCTACTGTTGCAATTAAAAGCCTTTTATTCATCAGAGAGCATGACATTATTAAAATGAGGAATAAGGGAAAAGTTATTTAAACCATACAGGCTATTATTTTCACATCTGCTCGATTTAAATCACTATTAAACATTTCCACAGTACGTTAGCTGCGGGTCTATTATATTAGACTTTGTTTTTTTTCTCTGCGCTTTGATGCCATGGTCCTTTGTTCTCTCAAAGCTAATAGCCTATAAGGTAAAAATCCATGTGTTCATCAAAGGATAAATCCACTTTTTTCCACTTATCCGGTCTTGATTAAAGAGCGGTTTAAGATTCTTGTAGGTTAATCTAACCTGCTAATCACCCTTTATACTAATTGCTTTTCCTTTTCATTAGTAAAATATACACCCATGTTTGTGCATGAAACATATTAGAAATGTGAACAATTCCATATGCACATACAGTCCCCTCCAAAAGTATTGGAACAGTGTGACCAATTCCCTTATTATAGCCGTAGACAAAATTATTTGGGTTAGACAGTAAAAGATACATATGAGATTATATGGATCTGATACATAGTTCAGAAGATTTGAACCCACCCAATTTCACTTGTAAGCAAAAGTATTGGAACATGTGACTGTCAGTCATGTTTTGTTGCACAGGTGTGTCCTTTTACATTGATTTTTGCAGACAACAAATAGAACTGAATGTCTACACTCAGTTTTAGATTAGGGGTTTTCCTGTGCAGACTGTGTATTTAAAGTTAGAAGAGTAATCAACATTACAAGATTCAAGAAAAACACTTAAACACCCTAAAACACTTGTCAGTTACACCAGCAAACACTTCCAGACGGCAGGAGTGAAGGTATCACAATCTACTGCTTGCAGAAAACTTCATGAACAAGAGGCTTCACCACTAATTAGCAAGAAGTTTCATAAATTATGGGACAAAGTTTTTTGGATTGATAAGACAAAGATGAAGCTTTACCAGTGTGATGGAAAGGCTTGGAAAGTTTGGGAAAAAATAAAGGATCTCCTCATGATTACAAACATACGAGCTCAGCTGTGAAACACAGTGAAGGTAATGTCATATTTTAGCTTGCATGGCATGACACAAACAGTACTTACTCTTTTTCTATAAATATGTACATATACTGTATACATCTACTTGCATATATGCATTTTATGTTTCATTAGAATTGTTTTTAATAATCTGCCAATATCCACCATTACCATATATCTGCTCCTTGTTTTGGTTCCACCTGATTTTTTTATTGTGTCCACTGCAATCTTTCTGGAACTGACTTGATTTAGCAATGGCTGGCTCTAGTCGTCCGATCCAACAGTCAAGCTACTGATAATGAATAAACTAGTTAAAGCTGAAGATCTTAATGCTGGTTCTAATTGAAAGGTGTCTCAATACAAAGCAGTCAGCTAGGAATGTGGTAATAATGTAATGCCTGATCTGTGTATTTCCGGAAATTACTGTGATTGCAGAGTTCTTGCTCTTTATTTTGTTTCCACTTGTCATCCTTCTGGAATTGACTCGATTGTCCTCTGAGTCGCTGAGTCATGTGCAGTTATGAGTAAATGAGTACAAAGCAGTAA
>JAYDZG010000021.1:8788673-8799387 GCA_034509265.1 Microcambeva bendego
GCAGGTGGTTGTCATCCGTCATTCCAAACAGCTGGCTGGAGGCGGGTGAAAGAGCCGGCCAGAGCCTAGCGTCCCCCCGTCAGCCATCTTAATGACAGCATTCAACATTCTGTCCGAGCAAACCACACCATCGCTCACAGATGTTCAGAGAATTACCCTGAAGTCCTGACCTCCATATTGGGACAAAAAAAGTAATTAGAGACTGTTGTTGTTAATATGTCGAGATTATCATGTGAACAGACTACAGACTGATCTCACAGTTTCTTTTATTTGGAAGTGCTGACCTATAATGTTCCCATATTTGGGAATCTTTGTACATTAGGTACATAATTGAAAAAAAAGCCTGCGATGGACTGACATCCTGTCCCGGGTGTTACCATGTGCCTTGCACCCGTTGAATAGCTGGGATAGGCTCCACCACCCGTACCCGAACCCTAATTGGGATACATGGTTTAAGGAAATGAACTGAACTGATTTAAACAAAAGAAATTCTTCAAATGCAGTGTACACCACTCTAGTGTCATTTTTTCTTTAGTAGAGCTTGCAAGGCATAATCTTATTAAGTCAACATGTCAACATTACTGACATAATACATAGGAGTAAATATGCTGCACTTTAAACTGCTGTTGTTTTAAATAATCTTTGAAAAAAAATATTACACTTAAGTTGTAAATAAAAGCATTTGTTTTGGAGCTGTCGAAAAATCTTGTTAAACAGTTCATACTTCGCATGAGTTTCTATTGCCAAGTGGTGAGCAAAAATAGTGTAGACTTGTCGAAAAGACTTGTAGTGTAGGCGAACACTACATTATAAGGTTGAGGGTACATGGTCACTAGCTAGAGTCAGTTCATAGTTTTGGTATAAGGCACCTAAGCAATTTAAAGCGTTTCTTCTCGAGAACACATAGGATTACAAAGTGTGTCTATGTAGAGAGATTCATTTTTTTTAGATTTAGAATACTCTTTGCAGGGAAATTTTTCTTCCGCATTTTAATCCAATCCGAGCAGTGAATCACACATACACACTAGTGAACACTAGGGGGTAGTGAGCACACGTGCCCGGAGTGGTGAGCAGCCCTAGCTACGGTTATTAGGTTAGCAATGGGTATGGCTGTGGCTTCTGAAGTCAGTAATCAAGACAGAAAAATATACTTGTATTTATACTAAAAAGATCATTAAAGACATTAAAGAAAGGTTAGGGTAAAGGGGATGTTAGGAAGGTCTAGCAGTAATTCATTTTATTTATATTATTTCTCATGGGAAAGATTTAACATGACATAAAAACATAGGACCAATCAGAACCATTTCAATTCAAGGGTCCACTGTAACTCTAATTGGCTTAAGTATTAGAAATGTAGGTGGAAACCAGAGCTCCAGAAGAAAGATTGTACCGAGTAGCACTACACACAGTGCCTCTGCACCACCCCAGTGCATATTTTGTATAAAAAAGTAAAATAAAATAGTAACTAAATAAATACAAGAAATAATGAGATAAATGCAGCATGGGTGATTATGGAGAAGTACGGGGGTTGCTGTAATTTCTGTAAGCTGTGACTTGTTTCTTCGTGTAGTTTTGCCAAGCCTAATTAGCTCTGATGTCTCATCGACGTTGTAATATCCAGCAAATTAAGAGAACTCACCACTGGAAAAGCTGGACAATTAGGCTGTATTTATCTTACTGTGTCTATACAGTACTGATGAGAAAGGAAAAAAAACTGGAATATGTGTATTTACAAATAGCCTTAAAAGACATGTGACAAACAAGCGGGCAAAATAATTGGACATGGAAGAAACGTTTACTTTTTTACTAGTCCCAAATTTCAGAGTACTATTGAGTCTTATATTTCTCTGCTCTTACATTGACGGGCATTCCATTCAGAAGGCCACAACATAGCCAGGCACCATCAAGTGTTTACGTTCATGATCAGCTGAGAAATGTGCCAGTAGCCACCCGCTGGGAGAGCGTAGGAAGGGATTTTCATAGCTTTGTGCTCGTTTCTCCTCGCTACTCATCAAGTGTAAATTATGCTGCACATATTGTTCTGTTTGCCGTTTTGTTCATATATTAAACCTTATGCTATATTATTCACATCTGTTTGGTATTCTTGGGATGTTAATATGCATGTGAAATTGAAAACAGCTCAGCTCAGCATCTTTTAATAGTTTTATGTTATTATACACTGTCGAGTCACATTATTATGGCCACGGGCTAATATCCAGAGGAACTGGGATGTGCGGCACAGACAGCAGCTAGTTGGGCTGAGAGAACCTCGATAAGGTCCTGGTAGGTTGTCACAGGTATCTGCAGCCATATTGACTACAGGGCATCCCATTGTGGATACTAAGTCTAACTTGAAGTGTACATAATTGGCAAGGATGAATTCACACTGTGCAAAGTCTTTCTTCATAAGCTGTGTGCTGCAGCCGCTGAAATTAAGAGAGATAAGTCATAATAATGTGATTTAACTGTGTAATATCAGTAGAAATGCATTTCAATCATTATAATGACCCTAAAGATGATCCTGACCTGTCCACTTTTGACTACAGTTGCTAAAAAAATCTTTACATATTCTAACCCGTTATTTTATTTCATCATCTTTACTGTTCTCAATTTTCTCATATGTTTGTGCATCATGTTGTGGCTGCTTTCTAATTATGTGTTTACCAATGGGGAAATAGCAAAGAGATGCTAAACAAGACACTAGAGTCTGGTTTTCAGTAGCTGTAATAAAAGCAGTGAAATAAATCTCTGTATCTTGGGAGTTATATATACATTTTTTACTAGATCTAACTGAAGGACATATTTCTATCCTTGGCTCTGTTAAAATGAGCAAAATGTAGAAACTAAGTTACTAACTGCATTTAGTTTTTTTTTCTCATGGGTAAAATATAGTAATGGTTTCAGTCCAATTTGTCAGAGGGGGAAAAACGGAGGTAGTTACAGTTTTTCATATATACATAAACTTGTGGACAGATATAAAATAAAATTAATATTTCTTTTGTTTGGAAGCTGGGATCAAAGCAGCCATTGTTCTGCACTCATGGAGAAGAGAGGGTTAAGTACCTTGCATGAAAGCCCAAAAGTGCCAGAGGTATTAATTTTGTACTGTCCTATTGATTCAAACCAGAGAGGTCATTACTAAATATTTATATTTAAAAGAACAACAATTTTACAGCAGCTTTAAAATAAATTATTAAAGTCATGTATATATTTACCATATGCTAACAATAGGTTCGATACAAAGTCTTGCTCAAGGGCCAAATAGCAGCAACCTGGCAGTGGTGGGGCTTCCATCGCCCTTCTGGTAATTCAGCCTTAATCACTAGACTACTGCTGCCTAAAATACATTAGGATGTCTGCACAAATTTATAATATCACTACAGTATTTTTGAGTTTTTAAAGTAATTAATAAATTAAATAAATAATGCTATATTATCATGTGTATTAAACCTACCTTGTACCCAAATTTGTTGGTCATTTTCATGCAGAAATTAAAATATCATTGTACTTTGTAGGTATAAAATAAGTGGTGGTGGTTATTACACCAGATGCAACCCTCCTCTTTTAATCCAAGCCTGGGACCTGCACTGACAAGTGCACCTCCTCATTTCAAGGCTTTCCCACCTACTGCGGATCTCAGCAGTATTGGACTAGCATACTTTATTACTGCGCCATCGAGCACTAAATGCTCTGCAATCTAATGAGCCACTTTCACAGTGGCTAAAAACACAGAGAAACAAACACATAAAAATTATATATTTCAATTTTTTTTTCAAAAATGCCACTGTGACTTTGTTTTCCTGGATGCATGCATTTATAGCTATAATTTACATTTCATATTGTTAACCCTCAGACCTCGCTCCTGAAAAACACAAAGACATGAAGGGAAGCTACATAATACGAGCATAAAAGACGGGGGGAAAAATACCGGGCAGAGAAACGGAGCGGCGATGTGCTGTGCTGCGTTCAATGAGAACGCTGGTATTTCTATCCTGTTAGTGAATGAATAATCACATGTTGCCAAAGCATGCCAGGCCTGAATGTGACCTTTCTCAGGCATGGAATACATATACATGGCGAATAGATTTCATTCGGTGAATCTTTTATATTCTAATTTACTGGCAATTTATTCATGCCATGGGAGAGCGCTGTCACTGAAGCCTCTTAGATTTGGCATTTGAAACATTAAACACAATGGCATGCATAAAAGAGGGACTTGTTTAGAGAAAGGCATGTGAGGAATGGCTTTCTGTCCGGTAAGCTGATTCTCGTGGTTCCGTGTAATAATAAGTTTACACATGACTTTCAGAGCAGTAAGATCACTGTACAGTTCACACTACACAACTTGATCTCTGGTTATTTTGGAGTCTTTTAAGAAGTGTTTTTTACGCTACACGATTGGCAACAGGGAGTCACAAAGTACACAATCCATCACCCAGGGGATTCGCACACTTGTCTGTCTGGTCTACCAAATGCAAAAGTGAGAAATGATGAGTGGTTTAATGATACAAAAATGCATGTCAACCAATGCTATCAGTATTATGGTTTGGCGGGGATGACAAGGCTACAAATACTGTAAAGCTTGTGTATGCACAATGTTGTGATAAAAACTATTTTGCATTCACAACAATCACAACCTGATCACAACACATCCCGTACTACAGGATTGCGAGTCATTGGCTGATCCAAATATTTAGCATGCTGGGTATTTTTTATTTTATTTTATTTAGCTTGCGTCTCTAACGATGACCTGCTGGCTACACTTATGCTTCTAAGTATGCCATGTCACAACTCTTATGCCTGATTTTTTAGGGATCAGCTGGAATAAAATTTTATAGCTTTGGTAGATAAATAAAAGAGAATCAAAATTCTTTTTATTTTTAAAGCAAAAAAAGAAGGAAAAAAGGAAACTTGTCGTTTTACTTCAGTTTCACTTTGTTTGATAAATAACTGGTGAAAAATCGTATGATGAACCCAGTATCGTCATTCGGATCACATCGTGGGTAGAATGTATCGCTACATCTCTAATAAATACTGAAAAACCCAGGTAACCTCACTTCCTTAGCCACATCCAGTTGTGTCTGTTAGATGTCTGGCCAGCTCAATAGCTCAGCTAATATTAGAACCTTGAAGTTGAGGACTTCAGCAGTAATGAGTGAGAACATTAGAGTGCTTGGAAGCAGTTTTTAAACAATTATTTGTCATGTTTGCCAGGTAGTTACAAAAAATAGATAAAACTAGCAGCATGTATGCTAAACATTTCTGCCCCAGGCTAGTGATCTGTCTAGTGTCTACTGCAACATAAAGATCAAAGGCTTTCCAGTATCAAACACTGTTGCTCATTGATGCACAAACAGGCCTACACTCCATAGGCATTTTAGAACAAGCATGTTGGACATTCTTTTTTTTTAATAGGCATACCCCAACATCCTCTTGGTCTGTACACCTTCACTCATCTGGGAAGACTTTTTTCAAGTCAAGGGAAATGCATTTTTTAACAAATGGCATTGTCTTAAAGTGACTTTACAGTATCCAGGACTGACAGACCAAAAAAACCCTTTCGAACAAGCTGGGAGCAACAGTGGCAATAGAAGATGATGTTAACATTACAGGAAGAAACCTTGAAGGAGTTTTTTTTTACTTTAGTAATAGTGAGTTCAGAGCAAACAATACAGGTTCCCATCAGATGTTAAATTGTGTGACTGTGGAATGTGTGACGACAATAATTGCTCACGATGAAATGGCATATCAGGCATATGACCACCTTCCTAATAAAAGTCCTCCAATTTTGCTGCACTGTGTATTCTGATCCCTTTTTATCAGAACCAGCATTAACTTCTTCTGTTGGTTCGGACCAGACTGGTCTGTCTTTTCTACCCATGTGCATCAATGTCCCTTGGCCATCCATGACCCTGTTAGGGGTTTACCATTTTTGCTTGCTCAAATCTTTTCGCTTATTTATTTCCTGAAAAAAACCTTCTGAGGATAAAATGTTCAATTATTGCCTAATAGATGCCATTCACTAACATGTGCCGTGCTGAAGACATAGTCAGTATTATTTACTTCACCTGTCACTGGTCATAATGCTATGCCTGGTCGGTGTTTACAACAATGAATCATTTGTTTTATGTCATAACGAATTAGATCCCTAATGATGTCACATCTATTCATGTTCAGGGGTCGAAAAGTGCAATCTGACCCTGTTGTCTGAATTTCTCCCTTGGTGATTAAAGGATCGTCCTCCTAGCAGCGATGCAATCAGTCACGATTTGATTGTTTCATCATAAAGTAGTAAAAAATGTACCAGGATAATAAAAACAACAACCCTCATTTTAAATCGTATGCCATAGTTATAACATTACCATCACCCCTGTAGGTCCCCAGAGCCTCATGATGCTATTCTGGAAAAGATACGGTCCCGAGAAAAACCAGCGCGATCTCACGGCGGTTAATAACCATTCTCACCAGCAGAATGCTTCATTACACACCTTGACCTCTATGGCATTTTTTCTTCACTTGGGGGTTTTATGCCAACTTGGCAAAATGGTGTGAGTGCATGTGTGTGTGCTACAATTCCGACACCCAGTCTGACTGTCAGGTGAAGTGTTTTGTAATTACTGAAGCTGCAGCTGTAGAGCCGAACAGTTCTGCTGGCTAGCTTTATTAGATTCTGTCAAACATCTCTTCCTACACACAGCCGATGCACACTCTCGCATACTCTCTCACTCTTACTCATCCATACATCCAGCACCACCCCCCCTCTCTCTATCTCTCTGCAGAGTAACACACTTTATGCAAAAACACTCGCTCACACATGCATACATCCACATCAAATGCACAGGGTCAACCATTGTACAGCACCCCTGGAGTGGACAGAATTAAGAACCTTTCTCAAGGACCCGACAGTGGCTGCATGAAAGAGCCGAGATTCAGACTCTCAGCTATTCAATAGATAACCCAATAGTGTAGGTTTTTATTTAAAAATATTTAGTCACTGGTCAAGCTCTATAAGAAGGTTGGTAAACGAATTATCTTCTGGGGCCTGAAAATGTGGTTAGAAGAATCATGGTCGATGATCATTGTGCAGTATAGGTATTACGCAAGTAGCACTGCTCACACAGAAAAGAAGACGTTTACATTTTCCTTTTGTTAAAATCTCAGTTTAAAAACACAGTTTAAACATTCTACAAATCTTTCAGCTTTAACCTTTCCACAGTTCTTTCACACTTTATTCCCCTCTTCATTTGAGAAACAATCTTGTCACAGAAGCAGGCTGTGAATTTAACCAAATGAAGGAGGGAGGGCAGATAGAAAAATTGCCATCCCACCCAGTTTGAGGTTGAATGTCAGGTGAAGTGTTATTTTGTCAAACGGATGATAAGCCTATTAATCCACTTCAGTGCCTCCAATCTAGAACGACACTCATGACAGCTGTGGGTGGTGATACAATAATCTCAGCTACTGCTGAATCACGTTTTTCCTCTTTTTTCACTACCTGTATTTCTCAAGCTTTATGTTTGCACATACTAATGGTACAGTAGATTGAGCATTGGAATTGTGCATGGTGTGTTTAATTTCATTTCTCTTGACTTTTCCTGTAATTTACTGGTATACGGGGAGGGATGGGGGGGGGGGGGTTCTGTTTGGAATTCTTTCTTGTACATGGGTTTCGTTCGAAAGCTCCGGTTTCATCTCTGGTGAACTGTAGATTCAAAATTGTCTGACCTGGTGGCACTGTGGTTGGTAGTGGGTGTTTGGTCAGGCCCAAAATTCAAGCCAAGTTTTTAGCCAGTTAACTTAAATGGCTTGTAATTACATTTATTTCTTCATTTTTAAGACACAAAACATATTACGTATTTTTCACTTAATTTCCACCCACCAGCTGAGTCACGTGACCGCCAACCGTGGAGGGTCAGAACTTTCATTGCCATTGCAGCTACCACTGATATTGTGGGTCTGATTTAAAATGTAAAGAGATGCCTTGTTGCCTAGTTCCTATCTGGCCAGCTGTCTAAGTAGACAGGATTTTACTAAAAAATTAGTCAGATCAGCCCTTGGATCAGCCGTGCTGATGGGTTATTAAGACAGCTGCCGCTCCATTAGCAGTGTGATTGGTTTGAGCCAAACCTACAACTGGAACAGCAAACCATTCACTGATTCTACTGGACAGAGAGACAGTGGGATAGCACGAAAGGCGCACATGGCTTTATAGAGATGGCTAAAGACACCCAGATAATCATAACAGTAATAAATAATATTTAAGCATGGGCAATGTGAGGATAAATATTATTTCATACTTCTATCATAATGCAAACAAATCTTTCATTGGACATTTGCAAGTAAATGATGATATAAGTATTGTACTGTAAATAATGTTGTCAAAGACTCATGGACCCATAGAGTTGTGCACTATCAACAAAACCAGCTGATCTACCATGACATTAAATAATAAAAAAATAAAGTTTAAAACTGTCCAAATAAATCTTTCAGAATCATCGAAGAGGAATGAAACAACGATCAGACGAAAGGCTTCATGTAGCAGAACACAACTCTAATAGCTTGCTGTATAGACAGACTACAGAATTAAAATTAAGCTCATTTGGATGCATAGCTTCATATTTACAAGAGCCATGTTACGACCTCTGTGGAGCTGGGAGTCACATGCTGGGCCATTTTTTTTAGTTGATTGTCCCCTGCGGGTTCCTTTCCTTGGACTGTGCCTCACAGTAGCACTTTGCTGTCTGCTGTAAGACTGACCTTCATATAGTAAACAAGTGCACGCAAAGGGGACATTTAAAAGCCTGCCAAAGGGTCGGTGCATCCACCAGGAGAACAGACTGGTCTTTTAAGTTGTGCTCCAAAACGTTCTTGCATGAGTTACAGTATTTACATATATGGGTAACATCAGTACAGAGATACAAGCCAGTCTGTGGTAAGGGGTGTAGTAAAGTTGGGGGTTTACTCTAATTTGGAAATGACTGATGTGATCAACTATGTGTTGAGCATACATCAACAATTCCTATAATAGTCGTTTTAACATTAAATAAAGTTGTTTATTTGAAACCACTTTTAAAGTTGACAAATTGGTTGATGATTCAAAGAATGCAGCATCATCTGCCTTCCTGGGTTGTTTGAAAGTTTGTGGCTTGAAACCACTGTTGCAATCTGGCAACCCTTGCTGTGCAAACAGAAGTTGTTTAAGCTCATTTTCCTGTGTGACTCAATGTGTAAATCAGACGACAGTATTACATTTTAAATTGGAATAAACAAATGTTTGTACATTTAAATTACATACGCTGTCATGGAAATAAATTCTGATAATTATGATAGACTTTTTATTTAATTAGTTCTAATGTTAGGTCTCGGAAGCTCAGTTTAATAATTGGTTGAACTAATAGTCATATCTCAGACCTTTTGAGGATTTATCAATAATGCCTCCTAATGTAGCTGTCGCAGGGTTTAACCGCCACTGATAAAGGGTGTTGAGACCTGGAAAAGGTTGGGAAACAGTTATTTAAAATGTTAAAAGAGGAAGATTCATATAATAATTTGGTTTGGTTAAATGGTTGATTTTCGAACTGGAACGTTTTTCCTTTAACAGTATAAACCCTGGTCTAAGCTATGATCCCAAATCAGCAAAACTTGTGCATATTTGCATAGCTGATGGGATTCTGTTGTCTGAATCAGTCTAAGTCGATGTTTAACCTTGCTTTCCCTGTGTTGTGTCCTCTTAAGCTTGGGGAGAGCATGAGCTATTTACTCGCAGCACTGTTGCCCAAAAATAGAGGCACAGTAATCACAATTACACAGCCTGTGGAGGGCTGAAGTGTCATCTCTCTTTGTTTCCCCCTCTCTCTCGCTTTCCAAGTTTGGCATGGATTCAAGTAGCCTTGTTGAAAGTCATTACCTAGGCAGTCTAAAAGAGCATAGAAAAGGTTGATAAATGACAGAGAAAATGGACAGATTGTTTGGGGTGATAAAGAGGCGATTGCTCTTTCTAAGAAAAAGTCTTCGAGGCCTGGGAGAGACCGTGGGTGGTGATTGAACACTTTCCTCCCACTACCAAAGCTCCATATTTATTGTTCAAAAAACCACCACTTAGATCTGGGGACTTTCGGCAGGCAATATAGATCCATAAAATACCTACTTAAAATGTCAGGTACTAGTTAATGGAGCTGAATTTCCACCATTTAATTAAATGTATTCTCACTTAAATGTATTTACAGCAGAGTTCTTTCACTGGCTGGGATCAGTACTAAAGTCCTTCTTTGACTAGTCTTGCCAGTTGACTATACACTGATCAGGCATAACATTCCTAACTGACCCTCCTAACTGACTTGTCTGTGGCTATGCAGCCCCATACACACCCTTGTCAAACTGTTAAAATCCTTTCGCTCGCCCGTTTCTTCTGGTTTTAAAATATCAAATTTGAGGATAAAAGGTTCTTTTGCTACCTAATATATTCCACTCACTAACCGGTGCCATGATTAAGAGATAATTAGTGTTATTCATGTCACTTATCAGTGGTCATAAGGTTATGCCTGGTTGATGCATCTCTTTTAAATGTTATTATTATAAACTCGCTTTAGTTGTTCTAGTGTTAATCAGAGGATGTTAAGTCACATGACACAACTTATGAACTGCGGTAGACTTGCATCTTGTCCTGGATGTACTGCTTCAGACCTACTCCAACTTTAAGCAGGGTAAGTGGTGA
>JAYDZG010000021.1:8820917-8832039 GCA_034509265.1 Microcambeva bendego
AAATGGTTAAGGGCCTTGCTCAAGGGACCGACAGTGGCTGCATAGCCACTGACAATCTTTGATAGCCTAAAGTTCCACTCAGTAGGCTAACCATAAAACAACCCTTTTTCTTTTTTACTAGTGCACCTATAACAATAGTAAAATATGTAAATAATTCAGCATCTTACCAACAGCAACATGGAATGTTTTTGAGAGCTGGAGGAAGGAAGAAGATGCAAAACATTTAAAAAAATGCCTCTGAGATCTGAACTCGCTATGCCTATTGACGATGATTTATATATGCAAATACCTAATTTGCATAGTTTTTGCATGTTTCTGTGCACCTACTTTTTTGTACCTCATCCAGTAACAGAAGCAGCTAAGCATTTCTTATTTGGATCTTATTAAATCAGTGCACCTTTTTATTACTGTATAAATATTCAACACTTAGATCAAGCATAACATTACGCCAATTGACAGGTTATATATCAAGTGACTAACACTTGTTTTCTCTTCATCACGCACCTGTTAGTGGGATATAATAGGTAGCAAGTGAACATTTTATCCTTAAAGTTATTGTGTGGAAAAATGGGCAAGCGTAAGAATTTGAGCCAAAATTGTGATGGCTAGACAACTGGATCAGAGCATCTCTAAACCTGCAGCTCTTGTGGGGTGTTTCAGATCAGCAGTGGTTTAAGGAAAGAACAATGGAAAACCCGACGACAGGCACACTTGGTTAATGCTGAAGAAGCTAATGCAGGTTCTGATAGAAAGGTGTCAGAATACACTGTACATCACAGTTGCAGGGCTGATTTGGCAGCAAGAGGGGGACCAGCAGAATACTAAGAAGGTGGTCATAATGCTATGCCTGATCAGTGTATTTTCTAATAACTATGTTTAAACATTTGTCATGTTCCGTGTCACTAGTCCATGATTGTTCAGTAAATGACCTCATACAGGTCCATAGATTTATCTTTTCAAGTATAAAGGAGTGGCTCTGTGCTATATGTATTACACGAAGGCGCACACACGCAAACATTTACAAACACACATACACACACCTACACTCATGGATAAATGAGGGTCTGTCTGTGACTGCGGGATTTCTCACTCTGTGATGCTGTGGCCATTTGTCAGTTCTCTCTTGTGTTTTGGAGTGTGTGTGTGTGTGTGTGTGTGTGCGTGTATAGTATAACCATAACTCTTGTTTATTTTCATGCTGTTGATTTGTTAAGCATTTCTGCCTCTAAAATTGTTGCATTGAAATATTTAGATATAATCCAAAGCTATCAGGATTGAAATATTAATATTTAATCACTGCCAACTGCAATGTTTAGGAGCAATAAATGCGACTGATCGCTAAAGGAGAAAATATAATTTACTGCTTGGTTTTTTATCACCCCCCCTCTTTTCACATCTAGCACTTTTAACTCTACATACCATATCCATCACTCTCATAACATATCCATTGAATGTTATAACAGCTCACAAATTGTTATAACAGGCCTGTTACAATTATTAAATAAATTATCTGACCTACATCTTCATATATTACATAATATTAACTTTACATTATGATTTATATTATCACACCAAAAATTATTTAATAATTAACATTGTTTATCATGGTAATGTAAATATATGGAATGGTAATACACGGTCACATTATTATGACCACCAGATAATATCAAGAGTAAATGCAATGTGCAGCACCGACTGCAGCTAGATCAGCTGGGAGTGACTCAATAAGGTCCTAGTGGGAGGTCACAGGTACCTGGAGCCATGCTGACCACAGAGCATCTCACAGCTGTCGGATGGGGCATGAAGGAGAAATCCATAGAACAAACGTGATCTTTCAACCAAGGCTGGAGGTGTCTAGTCACTGAACCAGCTTATGAATGTGACTTTTTTCATGAGCTACGCACTGCTTTAATCAGTAAGAAGTGGTCATAATAATGGGACTTGATATATAATAACAGTGTATGACATTTCACCAAGCAAATACCAAGAAAATACCACTGAAGCTCCCTGTGATTAAGTGATGGGAATATCTCAAAATAGTTGGCAATCAAAATAGGATTCAGCCTTTCAATTGATCCCAATCATCTTGCAGAAGCTCCACATCCAGACCCGGCCCACAGCTCAGTTCACCCCCAAAGAGGCTCAGCATTTGGGGTGGGACAAAATAATTGATCCAATTACGAGTTTCGATGCAATGAAGAATGTTTGAGGTCAGCGTGTGTGCATTGCAAGCACCAGTGGAATTGCAACACGATTTTTTTCCTCGTAAACCCAGTATTGTGGATCCTATGACACTGTGGGTTGCATTTTTGGTGTACTAAAATTTTAAATCACTAATATAAAGTATTAACAAATGAGTCAGATTGACCTGGTTCGAGAGGAACTCTGCTAGATTTTAGCCACTAATAAAGATTAAGAGGCCAACAGGGCGGGGGTGTAGGATAATATTCTGAGTCATAGCTTAAAATGTTCTGGGGGTTTTTCAGTCCTTTTAAATTACATTCCAGTGCACTTAATGACAAGAGAAAGTGTAGAGAAAATGGCTGGGCATACTGTGATGAGCAGAGCGGTCCTCTGAGAGATGGGCATCGCTCGACTCTGCTGCCTCAGGGCCCAATAAGACACTGTCGAAGCACAAGTGGCTGTATCTTTGGATAAGCTTGTCACATTACTCGGGCAACTGGTGGTACATCGTTTGTTCGGTTGATGAGCGACGCGGGGGAAGTCGAAACGGTGAAGGAAAATAGGCACGGCAGGCGCGGCGATGTTCTGCTTCGAGTGCTGAGTGGCATGAAACGAACTACGGCTAAAACCTCTTTTGTTATTTATCCCGTGTAGTAGGCAAATACTGCATTCACCCTCCAGGAACAGAAGAAGAAACCGTCAGGGGAGGAAAGACGTCGCAGGGAGAGGTAGAGTGCACCAGGGTTTGGCTGATTTAAAAGAAACCAGAGGGATCAGAGGAAGGCCTAGTAGGACGAGCGCTCCCGAGAGCTCACAGGCTTTTTTTTTTTTTACTCCGTATCTCCCTCCCTCGCCACCCCCGCCCTCTTGTTCTTTCATTGCAAGCAGCGCTAGTCAAATGACAGATCAAAGCTACGTTCAGTGTGTGTCAGAGCAGATCATTTGCACTTCCATAACTGTGCCATTGCCGACGAAACAAAACCTCTGCATTCATTAATATCCGAACACAGCAAAGACAAAGCCGGCGCCGAAATAGATCCTGTCGTCCGTTTGAACCCAAAGCATGCCCCTTTCGCCCCTCTACAGCAGCAATTTATTTTATTTAAACCCCATTCAAACGGTTCACTCGTCTTTTTTTCTCTCATCCCCGCTAAGGTGGAAGCTTTCAGGCTATTATTAAATGAGCAATAGAGATACATTAGCCACAGGCCTGGAGTGTTTTCATTAACGCTACACTCTGGTGAAAGAGGAACCTTGTAGTCTTGACGGATATCTGTGCTTACATGCTAAGAATATCAAAACACTCTCCTATCACTTGTGAAAGGACTTTTATCTGTATTTTCTTTCAATTTTGTCATTCCTGTATTCCCTATGGTACCATAACTAGTAGCTAAGATCCGTAATGTCTAACTAGTGTCTCTTTGCCTGATGACAGCTTGTCATGTTTTTGTTTGTTTATGGACAGATGTAATTCAGCAACTCAGAGCAATGGTAGCACTCAATATATCCTCAAAAGGTTTTCACACTTTTATATTTTTATTTGAATCAGTGAGGGTGGGAGGAGTAGTAATTGGTCAGATTTCTACCTTTTCGGACAGCTCAGAGAAGCTTTAACAGGAAGATTGCTTTCATGAGATGATGGCTAAAACATGGGTAGAACATGTATAGAACATTCAAACTCCACACAGATATGACTTCGTCACCTGGGAATCAAACTCCAGAACGTTCTTTCTGTGAGGCGACCCTCTTAGCCACTGTGTGCTCCATTGGGCAGGGCAGGCAACTGTGTGCAACCATTGGCAAAAAGCTGCTCCAATACATACAAACTAGACCTTGCACTTTGCATTCCCAGGTTGCCCATTGATCCTGTGATTGGCAGGGGAAGCCACCTTGAAAGCAGGGACAGGAAATTTAGGATCTCAATGACTTCTGGTTACAGATGGATACTGTGTTCATTGAGTAACAAGCAATTTTCCAAAGTTAGCTCAGACTGTTTTTCTGTCCTGCTTCTCAGGAGCCTCTGGGTAGTTTTTCGTTGTTAGCAGTCAGCATGTTAGCTGTTGGCAGAACAAGTCTGATATGCTGGGAAGGGAATTCTACGACACATTATTCAAGTTCAAAGTGTTATCTGTAGCTTTTTAGCATATGTGCCAGTTTTGCATGTGTGCCTCGACAGTGCTGCAGATAACACAGCCGCTGCACAATGTCTGTGTGCTCGTTTAATTCGGATTTAAACATGCAGTCGAAATTTTGTGTTATTTTGAGCAGCAGTTTTGAAAAATGTTTCCCTACATGGTTTTGCAATGTGTATTTTCTGTCTAGAGGGGCATCGTGGACGGTAGGAGGAATGAGATTCTGTTCTGTTTGTTTGTGGTTTTAGGATACAGTGCCAGAAGGTTTTTTTGTTCTTCTTTTTTTGTTTTCCCCACTTTGATCTTAAATACCTAAAAGGCAACAGATACCAATGACTATGACTTCAAAAATGTACAATTAACCTGACACTCAACACCAAGCTTCATTAATCAGTTTCAATATATAAGGAGACTATATAGGCAGAAAAGCTGAGGTTAGGATGGGCAACAAAAGCTAGACAATTTAAATAAATTAACAAGATAATAATAAAAATAATAATAAAGGGCAAATCCAATTAAATAAATAAACAAATAAATAAATGAATCACATGGCTTTACATGATCCCTGATCCCTATAAAAATAATGATATATTTTCTCCATTTCTCTTTGTTGAGGTATAACTAACAAATAAAGGAACATATTTTATTTCAGTTTAAAAAAATACAATTTCAAGTGATTGGACAAGCCAGTCTGGATAACTTAATTCTCTAAATATAAAAAATCCAAATGTTCTCACGGTGGCACCAAGGGGCATTTGGAAAACACTTATTTCCACTTTTTTTTGCGGATAGAGGATTTTTATTGACCCAGAATTACAGAGCTGGGCCGGCACTTTAGTTTACGTTCAATTCTGCTATGACTGCTTCCTTGACAACTTTATATTTTAGTGCTGAAATAGCTAGCTGGTTTTCTGCTTTTACTCAATAAAAGATTGATGGTTTTGATCAGATTCTAGTGTGCCACACAGGAATAACCAACTTAAGAAAAAAAAACATGTAAGCTGTTATTAAAGAAAACCCGCAGTTGCAAAAGACTCAATTATTCTGACCAAAAGTCTGGACACTGGCAGGCAGGTTCAAGGTTGATGCTGTGATGCTCTGTAATTTTCTGTCTTTTGGTTTCTACCTCGGTGCTTTTCGTCCTGTCTCTCTTTGGTTATCTTGTGAGTTTTCTTAATCAGTGCTTTCTCCAGGAAAACACATTAACCTCTGCAAGGTGTTTCAATGACGGCGAATCCGGATTTGAGCAATTGGCTATTTATAGGGGTTAGTTATGACAGATTGGTCATAATGCTTGTGTTAGATTGATTGAAGTGAAATATTAATCCGGATGAGAATTTATTGCTTTGATAGATGTATGAAATGTGTGGGGATGGGGGTCATTTTTTACCTAATGTTTACAATACCTAATTTAAACAATGGATTAGACTTGAGAGCTCAAGGGTTTGTAGAATATGTAAACATTGTGCATTGTGATTATCATATAGACAGCAGGACACTTGATTAAAAGCCATTGTTGCTGTATCCTGTCATTCTTCCTGCTCCAATTAGTGCCATAACTGTAGACAATTAACAAAAATTTGAGGATGTGTCCCAAATGGCAAAGGGTGACTATTTCATTTTGTTTTCAAAGAGCCCCCTGAGTTATGGATTGGCAACACAAGATAGAAAGTTTTTTGGTGATACTGGGCCAGTGTGTATACATGCATATAAATACCCTATAAACCTGCATTTATTCCATTAAGATTAACTCCATATACAAACCAATAAAACGCTTTTATAAAATTCCATCATGAATATATCCTCATGATATATTTTCTTGAAAATCAAATAATCTAAACAAAAATAAAGAAAGGACATGAGTCATAAAAGACCATTGGTGACATAACACATAACTGTGAAATGCACCACAACTTTAATTTATATAGTTATATATTTTTAACAGAAGCTTTCTGTAATTGTTAATATAAGTTTGCATTTTAAACATTTAAACTGACTTTTGCTAGAAAACATGATATCTAAATCTACGCAGTATTAGTGAGCTCATGCTGTGGGATTGAAACATAAGCCTGATTATGTTCCTGATCCTTATGTTGAAATTAATTACCACCTTAATGCTGTAATTTAACAGTCATTGAAATGGAGCTGAAAGCTCTGGGACTTTTCAGGATCTTGTGCTACTGATTAAATAAATGATGAATACTGTAGCATTATTTTTAATGTGTCTGTAATGGTCAGACATTGCAATGATTCCATCTGCCTTCAGCTTTGTGTCATCATTTTTTATAACAGTGTAACATGAATTTTCATAATAGCCCATCTTTTCCTCTTCTTGGAAACATACTGTAATTAAATGATCAACAGATGATTCCGAGAACGCTGAGCTGCCTGCCAACCCATGGCGGACAGGACTGCCAAGCGCGATCTCTCAAAGCGCAATTCAGCGGGGAGCCCGGTGCTGTTTGTTGCTCCTCTCGTTCGACCCTCTCCATATGGGCTCCTCAGACACAGGGCAAATGGCTCTCAAAAGCTTCACTTGAATAAGGTTGCAGCCAGGTGTGTTTAAAAATTGCCTGGGTGTTTTTCTATATTGAGATGACTTCATTAATGTCTCTTGGCAAGTGTACATTATTCTCAAAGGTGATGTTTTAGAAGCAAGGAGGATTTAAATGAGTTTGACAAGGGCCAAATTGTGATGGCTAGAAGACTCTTGTTGGATGTTCCCGGTCTGCACTGGCCTGTGTGGTCCAATCCAACAAATTGCTGAAGAAGTTAATATTGGTTCTGATAGAAAGGTGTCAAAGTATGTAGTGCATACCACAGTTGCATATACACAGTACATATACATTCCTAATCAGAATTTACATTATTTTTCACACTGTACGATCTACAGTAGTTGGCAGTTGAAGCCTATCACTCATCAGAAGGTCACTGGTTCAAGCCTCACCACTGCCAGACTGCCATTGTTTGACCCTTGAGCAAAGCCCTTAACCCTAATAGGCTTAGATTGTATACTGTCACAAAAGTTGCTTTGGACAAAAACATCTGCTAAATGGGGTTTTCAACCTTTTCGGACAAGTGCCCTCTTTCATGTGCTGACCTTGAACTTGATCCCCAAACCCAAAACTGACCCCATGTCACACAAAATATTTAGTTGTTTTTAGAGTAGTTGGTGTTTATTTGAAACCACAGAATTTATTAATAACAGTAAAAATGGACAGCTTGGAAGAGAAACTTAAGATTTGCTTCATATGACTCCCAAATCACTTGTAGCGATACTGAGAACAGAGCTTCTACCACTACAAAACTTTTCAAAAGACTTTTACTCCCATGTCCTTGTTTTTGTTACATTTTTTTTAAGTCTGAAGACACTGAACACAAAGGGAATAACAATATTTAAATTATCAAACCAGATGGTATTGAATGCTACATTGGATTACACCGCTGCACCAAAATGTATGTTTATATTAAAATTTTCCAGTTGGTTTCTTTTCAGATATGGTGGTAATTAAATGAAAGCTCAGATGTGAAATAGAGAAGTTAAAATAGAGATGAAGCTAGGCCTAACATTCTCTGAGTGGCAGCTGACCAGCCACAGGTTCCCACTGCTCCCATCACTGTGATGGCTGATCAGGGAGCTACGATCCTCTCACAGGCTGCATGGAAATGAACTCCTGAATATGTCTAGCTGCTCTCTGGGGCTCTCTTTTGTATTTTGAAGGTTGTTAAAAGATTCTCAGACTGTTTTAAGAAATGTGCGTAGTTGTCCGTTTTAATTTCAGTATTCTGGGAAATAATAATACAATGGGACAAGGATAGAAGTGATGATCTATTAGACATAAGATAACTTATTTTATTTAATGAAATATTATCTAAAAGAATCTGTAAATAGTTTATCCTTTATTGTTTTATTTTTAAGTACAATCCACAATCAAATCTGTGAAATAAAAATGTGAATAAAAATGCAGTTAGACTTTCATTTTATTGAGTATGAACACAATATATTCCATGTTTTGTCTGGTTAGGCCTGCATCAAGGTGGGACAGGGCGATTTACGGCTAGCAGCTAAATAATGAGGGGATTTCACTTAGCTGATTTCAAGAGATGTTTTTAGCAACACATTCCAGGGTCTGTCAAGGAATAGGATTGTCTAGGTGTCCTTGGTAAAGAGGTAAATTGACATCCAGAGATTGTCATGCATTTTTCAAAAAGGCAATGAAAACTGTCACACAGATAAAAAGAGTACAGATGTAGGATTAGTCTGCTTGCAGTCCTTGTCAACAACAGAACATGGCTGTACAGTTGTACACCTTAAGTTGTGAGGGGATCTTGTTGTGAGGAGGAGTGGCAACATTAGAAAACAGTAAATGGTTTGCCATTTGGAAAGTGTTGCAGTATTAAACCAGACAAACATGAAATATATTTTGTTCATACATGTTTTTTTATTACATTTTTCATAGTGTTTCAGTGTTTTCTGATCTGAGGTTGTAGCATTAACATACTTTTAATTAATTCATCATCAATCAGAGTCTGAATTCCCCTGTTCAAAACTCTGCATTGCCACCGGACGCCAACCTAGCCACTAGGATGGATAAACCAGTGCATTGTGGTGCAAGTCCCAAGCCTGTATAAATAAGAAGGTTGTGTCAGGAAGGGCACAAACCATGCCAAATCAATAATGCAGACCACAATCTGTATTGGTGACCCCTAACCTCTATTTATCTACATTTACATTATTTAATGAACATTTATATTCAAAGCGACTTACTTAAGGAGTAAACACAATTTGAGTCTTAAGAACCTTCATCAAGGACCAAACAGTGGCACCACTGCAGTGGTGGGACCTTTAGGACTAGTGCATTTTTTATATAATAGACATAATTGTTACATAGCAATTATTTAGCAATTATGACAGAAGAGAATGAAAACTGGGGACAGTGTCATGAAAAATCTCACTGACCCTATGGCAAATGCGAGATTTGCATTTTGAACAGTTTGGTTGTGTAAAAAATGTCTATAATGTTGTCCAGTGTAATGTAGGGCAAACACTAACACAGCAAAAGTTGGGTGTTAATTGCTTTGTCCTTCACTAGCCTCACTGGTGTTTTTGTAAAAAGCTATTAAGTATTGTAGTCTGGTTACCATTAATGATGGACCTTGTAAGAGCATGGCAATAAATCCAAATCGGCCACAGTCTGTCGACAACGCTTGTCTTGTTAATAGGCTTGTTAATTAATTGCTAATGCATTTGTACGTTTAAGGCTGTTCCTCAGCTTCTTCAGTATGTGTACTGTTTAGCAGATTGAGGATTTAATGCTCAGTGATACTGCAAATGGATTTGTGATACAATGGCATTAAGAGGGGTGAAATTAATGTAGCTGCTAAGCTGTTCATTGAATTTATTTACAGTGGATCTCAAAGTCATTAACATCTCTCTATTTTTTTCTTGACTGTTTTTTATCCATTAATCTACACTTAGGGTTCACCTCAAAATCTCTGTACAAAGATGTCATGTTATATTACTCCAGAGAATAGTGCTGTCTAAAGTCTTAGATGCCATGAAAGGCTGCCTACTGAGATGCCTTATTTTGATGCAAAAAAGTGACAATGACAAGGGAGCATCCGATGCGAAAAAGGCAATCCCAGCATTCAGTGCAGTGTAACTTTTTCAAACACATACAAAAAATAAAAACGGTGGATGAATGGAGTTTTCTTTTCAAATGTAAATAAACTCTAATTGATTTTCAATAGTGTCACCTCAAGTCCATTGGTTTGAATGGCCTGAGACAAACTTTGATAGCCTAGCAGCTTTAATCATCAATGGGTGGGAGATTCTTTAATGCGGTCGCTCTTCAGCTATGGAACTCTCTGCCTTACGTCCTGTATGACTGTTCCACTATCTCATCATTCAAATCACTACTGAAGACTTTTCTTTTTTATCAGTATCTTGGTTTTTCTCCTCCTAGAAAGCGTCCCTGAGACTGTGAAAAATGCTTTATAAATATAACATATTAGTAGTAGTAGTAGTAGCGAAATTGTGGTGATGTAATCGCCATAATCGCTATTGTGAAGTTATGTCCTAATAATTTGCATTCAGGGACTTATTAGAATACTTTCTACTTAGTAAACTACCTACAAAGGCAACTCCCTGGGTTTTGAGACAGAAAGTTGAAAGTGAACTGAAAAAGGGAAAAAATACCCGGAAATAAAACCAGTATTTATTCAATTCATTATTTTAGTTCTTTTTTTGCACATTGAGTCACCCTGAAATTTTAATAGCTGGCAATGTTTGATTTTGTGAACAAAGAAAGTGTAGTTAATAATTTGTTTATTGTCTGTTTCATTCCTGCTTAATCCTAGCCTAGGATGGTTGGTCCAATTCACTGGGTGAAAGGTTGGAAACACCCTGGACAATCTATACTGGGGCAGACTGTAAATACTGTAAATACATTTTTGTTTATGACAGATTTGTTTCCTCTGAATGGTTTGGTTTCTCTTGTCTTCTTAACAAATATGTTAGATGAAACTGGCCTCTTTAACACAGTCATTATTATTATTTAATTATTTCAAATGCTGTGAATCTCTTTAAAAATGCTGTAGTGGTCCGTCTGTCATCGTTATATATTTTTAAGAGAGGAGCAAGCGCAATGCTGAGGCAAATCCCTGTAACTGTGACTGGTGATTTCCTGAGTACTGGTGGAGTGCAGGTGCAGGTCTTTGCTCAAAAAATCGCCTTCCAAAGAACACCCGTGGAGCAACATATGGAAGGGGATTCATCTTAATTGCTCAAACTGTATACTGTTCCT
>JAYDZG010000021.1:8832139-8852177 GCA_034509265.1 Microcambeva bendego
TGCTTCAGCCCAGAGAGGCACGAGACTGACAGAGACCGGGTGAGAGAGAGAGAGAGAGAGAGAGAGAGAGAGAGAGATGGGCAAAATGAAGAGAAAAACACCCCAGCACAGTTTAACAAAAGCTCTCGTACAATAACAGACCAGCTCCATCTTTGAACATTTAAAAATGTGTAAATGAAAGGGCTGTCCTTAATCACCATGTTTAATCATTAATTAATTACTTATTTTATTCATCCATATTTAGTCATTTTCACCAATAAATTAATCATTGGTAAAAATGCAGGATGTTTGATGCAAAAGTAGATTTGTAACCTGTGATATATTTTAATATAACATAATATAACATCATGTAATAAATTAGGTTTGGGTCATGGTCTGTGCAGGCTGCTCCCACACCCGACCATATCTTTATGAGCCGACTTTGTGCACAGGATATTATTCTGCTAGATCAGAGAAGCACATTTTCAATTATACGTTGCAATAAATTAAGAAACTCATATTTTTATAGAATACTGTATGTCATAGTGTTATGATTTTTTAAGGAAACACATTGCACAGTTATCACTACCTAATTCACAGCCATAAAGATCATCCAATTGCATGAGTAATTAGCAATTTTCTGTAAAATTCAAACTTTGTGTTTAAAAATAGCATTTTTCATTCCCATTGCAAACGAGTTTCACATTGACTGGTTAATCTGCACTGTGAGGTGGTCCTAGCTCCTACGGCAATTCAGTTTGCAATTGCTTGGTCCAAATGTCCAGGATGTTCACGTTTTAAGCAGCTTGAAACATGACTCTGTTTGAATAACGCAACCAGTTTTGAGAATGCTGAGGCAGGAGAGAAAATAAATTACTTCCTCTGTTGATAGTTGATGTTGATAGATTCAGTAACATTTCTACTGCCTGTTTGTGAAGATTGCTTGGCTTGCAGTAGTTGTGTGCTTGCTTTATGCAAGTGTTAATAATGGTTGTACCTGAAATAGCAGAAGCCAGAGATGGGAACATGTGTTGATGTCATAATGTCATGTCTAATATGAATATTATACAAAATATTATTATATTGAGCTTAACAGGGCTTTTCCTCTGGTGGCCTTTGCTTATTAAACCAGGATAATTTAGTGAGTAAGCTGGGAGGGGGTTTGAGGTTTTACATGTGGTAAACCACACAAACACACACAAACACACACACACACACACACACACACACCCACACACACACACAAATTACCTCCCGCTGCTTGTCAGCTGCATAGGGGGCTTATTGCTAAACGGATGCACACTTTGCTCACACAAGGTGCCTTTAGGCTACATCTCCACCTCCCTCTCGCCCATCATGTCCCTTACTCCATCCATCTCTCTCTGCTCTGTATCTGCTTTTAGCCTGTGATGCAGTCCCGCTGCTAACAGCTGATGAGGTGTCACAGTCTGCCTGCCGTTTCTCACATGCATTGCAAGCGATCTAATGATTAGCCACTCTGCCCTCTCTGTTACTTACTAGACTATTAACAATGAATTTGTTTAGTATTTGTTAATAATTTATTTATGAATTGGCTTATCTGGGCAAATTATTATTGTATTATATGCTGGTGAATCAAATTACATAAACAGTGGTGGAATGTTCTTTCTACTTTGAGACCTACTGAATTTAGAATACTCAATTTTAAGTAAGTCTTGTTTGTAAGCATGGTTTTGAGGTTGATTTATGTCATTTTAAATACAAAATAATTAAGAACAATAAAAAGAGTGTTTTACTAAACTGCCTACTAATTAGAAATATGGTTTCAAAATTACATATGTAAATAAATCAATTACAAATAAATTAATTACAAATCTTTATAAATCACTTTATTTACATTTTCAGCATTTAGCAGATGGCTTTATCCCAAGCAACTTACAATTACGGCGGCATAGTGGCTTAGTGGGTAGCACTGTCGCCTCACAGCGAGAAGGTCCTGGGTTCGATCTCCATGTGGGCCGATCTCGGTCCTTTCTGTGCAGAGTTTGCATGTTCTCCCCGGGCACCAGGTGCACTATGCAAAGACTGACCCTGTGCTATGACCCCAGCTTCCAAACAAGCTGCAAAGAAATTGAAACTTATAATATCAGGGTGTATCACAAGGTTGATCTGCATATGCACTCACCTTGGGCAGCTATATCTATCGATATATATATATATATAGATAGATAGATAGATAGATAGAGAGAGAGAGAGAGAGAGAGAGAGAGAGATAGGATTCTTTTCATATCAGAAATCATATTCAATCTGCACATGACAATTTTGGCAGTCAGTGCAGCTGTAGCAGAGCCTGTATCTCTTTAGCCGCTAATTAGAATCACTGTATTTCATTTCTTTAACAGCTAGCGCACCACTTGTACTCTGTGCACGAGCCTGTAGGCCAGGCCTTTTGTACATCGAGAAAATGGGGGAAAGCAAACGGAAGTGTGATAGATATTCATGAACTTCCGAATCAATGCATATGCATGACTAAATGGATGCATAATTCAGTTCAAACTCATTGCTACTGATTCAGCGCGACTGCTTAATGTGACGAAAAGGAAAGAAAGAGCGAAAGCTTGTAAAAAAAGAAAAGTGGGATGAATTATAATTCTAATGAAGAACGACTTTAAAAACCAAAGAAAATCATCCTAAAGCTGTCAATAAAAATTACAGGCTGTTTTTTTGAGTTTTGACTTTTCTTTTGTTTAGAATAATGGATACGTTTTTCACTCTTTTTCCAGAATGGAAATTCTTTTTTTTTTTTTTTTGCCAGGTCACTCGTGACAATGGCATACCTTGCGTTCTCGTGCAACTTCTCAAAGTGAAAGGTCCTCTTTCAAACTGACGGGTGCTGTATGGCTTAGGAATCCCATTCTGATGCATTCATTCATTATAACTCATTTCTGCCTCTGCGCTTCATTTGAAAGGAAGCTCTTTTGCCTGCTCAGTCCATTTCAGAAACATAATGGAAAAACCACCAAAACAGCTGAGGTACATATTTGCTCTCTCTGTCTCTCTTGCTCACTTTCTAGCTTTTTTTTTATTCTTCTTCTATTTTGGCATTTTCTTTGACCCAGATCTCCTTTTCAACACAATGATTCTTATTTTCTTCTTAAGTCAACACATTTGTAAAGAAGTACAATAATTCTTTCAGAGCTTTTCTTTTCGCAGTTTACTTAGCCTTTTGATTTTTACTGAATATATATTTAATGACTTTGTTTAGCGCTTGTTTGGGTGAGATAAGGCATTGCTATATAATTTCATGGTGTCTACCAAGAGCTTTTAATGCACATTATAATGATCATCTGGCTGCTTTTTCCTTAAATGTTTCAAGGGAATAGAGGACTTTCTACCACCCTATTATTTTGTTATTCCCCATTTCTGTCAGATGTCCTAATGTTATTCCTGATCGGTGTATAAATATCGGTAAATGGCAAAGCATTTGTTTTTAATACCTTCCAATCCAAATGTATGTTCTCACTTACAAAGCTGGCACTGGATTAAATCTTATGTCTAAAGGTTAATACAGATGCCTGAAGGCATAAAAAACAAACATCGGTAAAGGGTCAAGGACAGAACGAGAGAGAATAAAAAAAAATCACTTGCACTATATTAATATAAAAGTGGGTTTTGTCAGGCAGTAATGTAAGTGGAAATGAAAAAAGCACTGCACTGGCAGAGTTTTAGAGTACCACCCCTCGTGACGGCACTCCAAGCACGTCAGCACAGACGAGTGCAAAACGGCATAATTTGCACCAAATTAGAGTATTTGCACTACTGAAAACCAGATGTTGTCCTACACCCCCTGCTAGATTTTCTCCTTTCTGTGGTCCAGCTTGAGCAGCTATTTCAGTTGCTTGGCCTAATTTAAACTGTTTGGAGGATGTTTCTGTTTCTGTAAGTTGTGTAATGAGACATTTCTCCTGTTCAGCCTCAGGCTGTGTTTCTAAACCAGACAGGCAAGGAGAAAAAAGACATTAAGACTTGGAAACATTGCATTTATTTGTTTTAAACAACTAATTTGGATCATTTACTTTTTAGTATGCAATTGCTCTGTCATGAATGATAACCAAAACCCATGGTTTATGGGTTCCCTATCCATAAGCCATGGATTTTGGTTGTCATTCATGTTTCTGACAGTTCTCTGTCTGTAGAAACTTTACACTGCTAACTGGTCATGTCAAAATGAACTGAATTTCTTATTTTTTATAACATATGTGCTGTTCTAGATTACATACACAGGAGTGATGAAAAACTCGTCTAATGCTTGGTAGGTTTCCCACATGAGCATAGGACTTTAAAAATATGACAGGGCATGGACTGTTCAAGCTTACACTGGTCCATAATTGCATTGTATTTTGAAGTGTAGCATGGCATCCCAGATGTATTTGATACATTGAGATGTGGTGACTTAGATGGGAATGAACAAATCCGAAAACATGTGTTTTATATGGTTACACTATACATTCTGAGCAATTGATGGTTAAAGGGCCTTGTTTATGAGCCCAACCGAGGAAACGTATCAGACTACCACTTCCCCTAGTATCTGCATTTATTGTTTCATTTTCATCCATTACTTTATCCCGGTCAGAGTCCTGGCAGGTCTGGTTCCACCAGGTAACTCTTGCAACAATACAGGACTTTTCAATATAATGAGACAAATAATCAATGAGTCATGGATATGAATAGGCCAGTCCAGTTTTAAACCAATGTAACACTTCTTTGTGGAGCTTGATTTGTTATATAATTACTACTTGAGCTAATTATAAATACACTAAACCCTTAACTTTCATGGGGGTTACGTTCCAAGAGTAGCCGCAAATCATGAAAAAGCTGCAAATTTTGGTTGTGGCTGGTTCTGGGGCAGAGGCAGGAGTTAAGGTTTAAAAACTGTAGCACTTTATTTACTCGAAAGCTAGGGATACTTTGTTGTTGTAAAAATAGTTGTGTTTTGTATTGAGAGGAATTGGAACAGTATGTTGTTGGAACCTTCCCAAGCTCATGCAAACATATGTATTTGTTAAAGGCAAAACCGAGTCTTCTCTGAAATAACAACACTCGACACATTGGTTTTCTTTTCAGCTAAAAACACTTTAGAAATCTCTGTTACATTACAATATTACACCACTGTGCAATCTAGTGTGCTGATGAAAATAATAAATGATAAATAATAAGTTCAGTCTGTAGTCTAGGTGGTATTAGAAGCACAGTGTAGTGTAGTGTAGTACATTAATAACACATACACCTGACCAGCGCTAGCAGAGCACATATTCTGATGAAGTCAGTTGATGGAAAGCTTTAATCTTGTAACTATGAACTTCTTTTACACTGCTTATTTGTTTGGAGATTGAATATCATATAGAACCAAAAAGAATAAAGTGTGTCCATTTACATTTAACCAACACGTATTGATCATGGTAGATTTGTTTAATAAAGGAGACTCTTGAACACCATACTAGTTTTCCTGAGTGCATGGATGGGCAATGGAGGGGGAGGTTCTGAACTGTAGATGTAACAGGTGCTTCAGTTTCTATTGAATTGAATATAATATGTAATAACCATATAATATCTGGTCAAGGACAGTCCAGCAAAGACACCTTTTATTGATACCCGATGTGCACAGGGTTTATGAGAAATTGTGCAGTTTGTAATTGTATTGCGAACAAAATCATCTTCTCAAATAAAAGGCCAGACATAAGATTTTATGGCCAATAAAGAAAAGAAAAGATAATAATATAACACATCTTGAGTTTTTACAATATAAAGAGCAAAAGTAAAAGTGGTTCATCTTTTGCTTGTCAACACAAGCGAGGGATCTATCTCCCAGCTTGCATTGTTTTAATTCATCCGCAGAACTATCTCAAATAACACAGCTTTCATCTCCAGTGCCTCTCACTTCACGCTTTACAACTCTACCTTTGTATTCATGCTTCGAATAAACCGCTTTTGTTCCGCTTTAAAACAGCGAGAAACCTGCATCACTCAAGTATATTAACTGTAGACTATTACTGTCGTGCGCAAGCGCTCCCTGAGCCGTTGTAAAGACTCCCTTGACAAAACTCCCTGTCATGTTAATTCAAGCTTTAATAAATAGAGGGATGTATAACAGTATTCAAAATGTGCCCTGGTATTACCTTGCCTCAAAAAAGGCCAAGTTATCAGAAAACAGCAGAAACTATAATGTTTTACATTACAGATGGTTATTAGATCATCCAGTTTTCCCCCTCTTTGTGAGTTGAATGCCTTGCTGTTGAATATGCCTTACGAAGGCTTTAGCATGTGCACTAAATAAAGAACTGCAGGGGGTGGGAGCCTGGCAGGAGCTGTAATTGAAATGAACACTCTGATATAACCCCTAATGTGCTTTATCAGCTTCATACATCTGCAGCCGCCATAATAGGATGCACATCAAACCCGCCACGCTTTAGGAAGATTGATATTTTGTTTATTGAAATCCAGGTGTTTTAGTTTATTCTCTATATCGCTTGCTGTGTGGCATATTCATCTATCAGTTACTCTGCAATCACCTGCCCACATTCTCCAATCTGTGACAGATTTATTATTTTTCTAGGTGGCTGAAATGTAAACAGGAGCCTCAGTGGGGTTTTTTGTATTTATTTCTATACAGAATGTTACTGAGGGTGTCCCATAGTGCAGAGCTTTATATAAATAAAGTATATAGATTGAATTTTAAAATATAATATTAGCTAATGGGATTGTATATATGAAGATAAATAATAAAAATGCAAACATTTTTATTTAGACTGGTTTTATTAAATGTATAGTTTTTATTTTATTTTTATTATTGAACCCCAACATATTTAAGGTCTTCTAGTGTTTATGTTGGGGTTTCTTACACAAGACTGAATAGACTTTGAGTCCTTGATTAGGGGCCCAGCACAGGCACCTTGCCATAACCAATGAGCGTTCCCTGTCCTTTAGCATTTTTTTCATAATGCTAAACTGATCTCTCTTTAATAATGAATTGGGAGTTTGAAGTTTCAGTTCCAATCTGAAAGCTGAGATCAGAAAATTAAAGTGAAAAAGGGGATCACTGACTGAGGTTTTCAGTGGCTTGGCTTGAGTGAACCCACACAATTAATTCCATTCCCAGTTCATTTGGCGAAGAACAACCTGGCACATACACTCTGTTGCCTGTCGGTGACGTGTACCCTAATGAAAACTGACACACATTGCAAACGGTCACATTCACAATTATTTGTAAATCTACCAATTTGGACAGGCAATGTAATATTTTTTTACATTCCCATTGGCACTGAGTTTATTACTGATGTTCCCAGCTTTTTGTAGCACCTAGCATTTACATAGAGAAGAGAAAAAATGTTTTGATAAGATGGTATAACTGAATTATTATTAAAAAGGGAACATGGGATTCATTTCAAGTCAATGTGTAACTTTGGGATTCTATAAATTACTAAACTTTTGTCTGTAAAATTTGTTGGAAAGTCACTGATATAGAAAAGAAATGTATAAGTGAAGTTGAAGTCTAGTAATTGAGAGGTTGCTGTTTAAACCCTCATTACTGCCACACTGTCACTGTTGAACCCTTGAGCAAGGCCCATAACTCTCGAGCAAGGCCCATAACCCTCAATTGCTTAGACAATATACTGTCACAGTACTGTAATTTGCTTTGGATAAAAGCATCTGGTTAATGCCAAAAACCATATTGTGACAAATTAAGAGTTGATGCATATACTATAACAGACTCCAGCATCTGTTTTTTTTATCAGATATTGAAACATTGCTTCAGAATTATCCCCATTCAGTCACTAGTGCACTGAGGACGTTTTATCACTGTATGTTTTGAAAATTGAGTTGCAACTCAAAGCCGAGGTTGAACTTTGTTTTCCATGACCAAGGGGCCTCAAACATGCTACCAAGGTCCCCTGGAGCAATGAAAACACTTTCTCTGAAGTGATAAAATATTATGCACCAACATCTACTTATTTAGTGTTTGACACAAATACAGTAACCTAAATCTGTACATAACAGATGATGAGGGATTTTAGCCTGGCATACTGGTTTGGTATGAACCTCACTTAATGTTAGAATAGCATACAAATTATTTTTGGAGCTGTACACTTCCAACTTCATAGTGAAACTTTAGAAAGTATGTGTATGCATGTGTATTTAGAAGGGAGATAATTTGCTTTAGCAGTGCTGAGATTTTTACTATGGGTCTAATTGCTGGTCTGGTATGAATGTGACTCAGTTCTGTTTGCTGACACATAATGGGGAAGTTGGACACACACACACACACACACACATAAAAACTTAATTTAAATAAACAGTGCTCTGTCTGAACAAAAAAAACCTGTTGTATTGCATGTGTGTTGTAAATTTATTAACGTCTGATTTTTAATTGCTGCCCACCTCGGCAGGCCAGATGTGGCCTGGGGGCCGCATAATTCCCAGGTCTGTGCTAGATTGTCCTAATATGCACCTTGCATGCAACTGACTGTAACACACTAAAGAAAAGAATGGCTGCCTGTCCAAAGTGGCGATAAAGGGATCAGAATGGCATGTTAAAGCTCTATAAATAAAACCCTGCTGTAATCCATTGCTCCCAAACAGCTTGCTAACAGAACTGGTTGGGAATTTATCACCGGACCCTCTAGTCAATACCGCACAATTCAGGCAGCATGGATAAATCTTGCATGGAAGGCTTGTCATCGAGCCATGATGTTGTTCCAGCACCTCGCTTCCAGTGGAGTTTTGGTAATGAGTGGCCGCAGTGTCACCTGGTGCTCCCACTCCAGGCCAGCCTCTGCTAATGTGACCTGACTTTGACCGTGGCTTTCTGGCACAGTTCACAAGTTTGTTTTGGGCCATGGTGGGCTTTCGTACTGAGCATTGCCAAAAGATGTAGTGTAGCAAGTGTGGAAGAATTAAAATGCCTTTCTCTCTCCAGATCCAATTTATTTTAGGTTGTCTCAAACTTGGCATGTATAGACCAAGTGCAGAATGCCAGATCAATACAAGACCTCATATTTAAACTTGTTTGAACTTAGTGATAACTTGAGTATCAACCAATAAGCATTCAAGAGGTAGATGTAAGCTAAGGTAATTATAGAAAACCCATGTAGGTACTAGCACGTGCTACTGTTTCATATATTTTATCAAAATTAAATCAATTTGAACAAAAGTTTCTAAAGGTTTTGAATGTCCCCTATTTCTTTGTACCAATATGTGTACATATGTGTGCCACAGTACCCTGACTAACTCTCTCACTTTCTTTTCCGCTTATCCAAGTGGGGTTTTTGAGAGGTACCCATCCCAGCTTTCTTAAGGCAGACACACATACACACACTTACACCCATATTCACCCATATGGCAATTTAGTATCTCCAATTAACCTGACTGCATGTTTTTGGACTGTGGGAGAAAAACGTAGCTCCCAAATGAAACTCAGAACTATGGAATTAGGGGCCAGATGTTTCTTGAAAGTCTTGGCCATGCTCTTTCAACCAATGTCAGACATTTCTAGTGTCACATTTTGATAAGGTCACATTGCAGTGCTGAAACAGGACAGGAATTTCCACAAACCAATGTCACAGCAGACAGTATTTGAAAATCCAAGTTGTACGGTGTAGCATCACAAGGAGTAACGATGTAAAATAGTCCTGGGCCAATAGTCCAGGAAACCCACACAGACATGGGGAGAATATGCAAACTCCACACAGGAAGGGCCAGGACCATCCAGCCTGAGATTAACTCAGGACCTTCTTGCTGTGATTCCCACTTAGCCACAATGCTGCCCTGTTCCAATTTAGACAAACATAATTTCTATTTGAAGCTCTTGCTTCAATGTTTTTTTGTGTCAGTTATAACTAAATTAAAACATTTTTTAGCTGGTCAACATTGCATTAAAAACATATTTAATTTTTGATGTACTAATATATGGACCATTTTTGCAGCTATACCTAACAGGGTTCAGCAGCATGGATGCGGTATTAAAGAAACATCAGTTCTGATTTTCTTTAAGGTAACGCTACATCATTAGAGGCACGTCGACCAGCCATCTTTCACCTCCCAATAATTACTGCCTTCTGAGCAAATGGATTCTGATTAATGTCTCTGCTTTCAATGCGGAATCTGACACACAGTAGCCTACCAGATGCCTGAATTCAGACAGGATTTCAATCCTGTATGTGATGTTTGGGTGATACGGAGCTGGTAATTAAACGTTAAAAGGCATAAGCGAGCTTATCAGGTGCCTGCCCGCAAGAATACCTTCTTCAGTACGTAATCTCATCTGTTTCTCATCTTTAGGCTGTCTCTTAAGTGACAAGATTTACATACATTTTCACCTCGGATTGTCAGGGTGACACTAGCAGAGTGACAGTAGCTTGATAAAGCTGAAGTAAATCCTTCACTGCATGTTACCTAGAGCATGTTGGAGCAGAGCTGTATTCCACCAATATATTACAAGGTGCCAATTTTCTACAAAAAGTAAAAATGCAAGTATTTTTAGCATTTCACAGATGCCAACAGTGGCAACCTGTCTTTTTGTTTACTAGTCCAGCAACTGACTTTCTGTTGGAGAAGTATTTCAAATTTACACTTTAAAAGTTACTGTTCCAAATCCTGTCATACTTGTATATTTTTATACATTGCATTTTTACATATATACTCATGTGAAGAGTATGACTGTTTTAGTAACCTACTGAACATTATAGCAGTATAAAAGCCTTCCTGTGGGTCTCATTCACGACTGGTTCTGCAGCACTCCCATTATCAAAAGATTATTATTATTTTTTTTTTTAGTAACAGCTTGCAATATGCGTACGTTAATGGTATTTACTTCAAACAGCTACCCACTGAGAGATAGTGAAGTTGGCACTGCAAGTGGACAATTTAGTTCAATAATACGTCTTCACATTCACATTTGTGCAGACACCAGAGTACATTTTCATCCCATTCAGATTATAAAGATTGCTGTAAAGTAGTTAAACCTCTGCCTTGTGAAATTGTTATCACTTAAAAAAAGTATCTTGCTCCATCAAGAATGCAACCAGATAGTTTGCTGAAGCCTAGCTCGGCCTTTCAGTAGATGCAAGGCATACAGAAACATCCTGGATGGGGCGTCTCACACACACACACACACACACACCTTTAAGGCAATTCAGATTGCAAATATCCTGACTGCAGGATTTTGGGCTGTGGGAGGACACCAGAACTCCAGGAGGAAACCCACACGAACACAGCGAGAACATAAACATACAGAAAGGACCAAGACTTCCCACCCGGGGATCGAACCCAGGACCTTCTTCCTGTGAGGCGACAGTGCTACCTTAGCCCACTTAGGCCCTGTGCCACCCACCAGAAACTCTACAGAAAGAGAAATCCATTCATCATTCCCATGCAGAAAAGCCACAGAGATGACTTTTCTGAGCCTGAGGTCATGACAGGTAGGCTGAAGTAGGAAACATGTACTGTTATGAAATGAGTTATGAGGTTTTTTAAGTGGTTTTCAGGTCAAAAAACAGACTGAATCCTTTTTGCCAACCACAAAAGACACATTTAGACACCGAAAAGAATCAGGCATAACATTATGGGCACATTCATAATATTGTTTTTGGTCTCCCTTTTGCTGCCAAAACTTCCCTGCAACAGTGAAGCACTGTGTATTCAGTCATCTTTCTATCAGAACCAGCATTAACTTCTTTAGCAAGTTGGATCAAACCTCACGGGTCAGCCTTTGCGTTGGCCTAGCCCTTTAGTTTGAAGGGAAAACCTTCTGTTATCACACCTCCACCTTCTGGACAATTGTATGCTTTCGATGTTGTGGGATCGGTTTAGACAAGAACTTTTTGTTTTCCATCCATTAAGGTCTATGAATGAAGGAATAGTTGAGAAGTATGGTGTGTAAGAGAGCCCTGATCTCAACCTCGTCAACCATATTGGGATGAACTAGAATGAAGATTCCGAGCCAGACTGAATGAATAGGCAAACATTCACACAGACAATATTCTCTAGAAAGACTTTCCACAAGAGTAGAGCTGTTATAGCCCCAAAGGTGGATACAAGCTCTATACTATTTCCTATGGAGTAAAATAGTATGCCATAAAAGACCATGTAGGTGTGATGTGTACATATATTGTATGTAGCAGGCTGTATGTGGAAAGTCAGGGTTTCCCTCTGTTAGTAATCTCTTCCAATTTTATTATGCTAATACCTAGCCTTATCCACCAAATCCACTGAAAATGAGACCTGCCTTTGAATATATATTTCTACCTCAGCCGCTGTTAGAATTTGATCACCGTGTTTATATACTCTGACACACACAGACGCACGAGTGATGAATGTAGCAGGTCTGCTTAAACTCGTCTATAGCTAAGTCAAGCTATTGATCCACCTAGACACATTTATCCAGTACAACATGACATTTACTTAACTTTTTTAACTTTTTGACTTTTACTTTTGAGTTTAGTGTACATAGGGACGGAAGAAGATATTTTTTAGCTTCCATGTGCCTGAAAAATTTAGCCCGCTCGCTAGTCGTTTCCTTCATGTAAAAACAGCATATGAATTAGCGTCTCCTGGCAAGGTTTCTTTTCTGTCCTTTTGCTGATATGTTTGGCAGGCAATAAAAAATGATCTTATCACTTACATCCATAACTTAATGAAATGCTGTCAAATACAGTAACTGGCAAGCTGTAAGGGAGAGATTTGTGAGCAAAAGATGATATGCTGTGCGCTGGTCATTTAGCCGTGGGTAATAATCTTCATTCTGAATGGTAATGTCAGACTTCTATTATTCATATTTATTTATTGGTTTGTTGCAGACTTACTGCAATTTATGAAGGTTCTATTCTATCAAATAGTAAAATGTTTATGCTACTTGGTAAACATTAGCCTTGTTTAATATTACATTTGAACTGAACAAAGGTTTTAAGACTTTTTAAGTTTTTCAAAACAAAGACATATACTATACACCGACCAGGTATAAAATTAAGACCAGTTACAGGTGAAGTGAATAAAAAAATATCATGGCACCCATTAGTGGATGGGATATATTACACAGCAAGAGAACATTTAATCTTCAGAATTTATATTAGAAGCCGGAGGAATATGAAAGAGTGAGGATCTGAGCCAGTTTGACAAGGGCTGAATTGTGATGGCTGGACAACTGGGTCAGAGCATCAAACCATATTTGCAATGCATTGTTTGCAATTAATTATTTGATCATTTTTGCTTATAAAATCTCACACACTAAAATATTCTGTGTTGAGATTATTATAAAGCGTTATTCACTTCACCTGCCAGTAGTGAAACTGATATGCCTGCTGTATTGAATTGAATTTGGACAGTATATGGTATCTATATACCAACCATAGGTTGTAGCATTTTTTTTACCTTAAGTGATATGCTTCTTTTTATGATTTTAAAAATACAGTGCTGAAGTTCTAACTTTCCATCAATATAATTCTAGCTTTTTATTATTATTATTGTTATTTTATCTTTTTATGATCTCTTTCTTTGTCCACATTTGTCTGTACCAAGCTTTACCTCATAACATTCATGCTCAGCAAGATCATAAAATAAAAGCTGTGTCTCAGGAGGGAAAACGTTTCCCCCACCCACTAATAAGTGACATAAATTTCACTCAGAGAGAAACCTGGGTTTCACAAACTACGTTTCAGGGCAGTTTATCGCTGCTTTGGCAGGTCCTGCCCTGTCTTTGCCCACCATTAAAAGAGGCATTATGATGGGGCTTAGCCACGGTGCACCATCATATGCTGTACATTAGACCACAGGCAAGGTGCCGCCTGTTCGGTCAATTAATGGTAATTGCGTTTAATGGTGAGGCAGCCCGACCACCACCGGCGATTTTAATGGTGTCGACTGCAGACCATGCGAGTGGTCAGGTCTCCTCTGCTCTGCGCCGTTGCTCTCTTTTACAGTTTTTCTATTTTTCTTCATCCACACAAATCAGCTAATTAATTCCTCTCCATGCTGTAAGGGAGCGCAGCACGCCGGCTGGTGCAAATGGTACCTAAAGTGGTGTTCCGCATCGATTGGTGTGCTACAGGCCTGGACTGTGACCCCCTCTGAGCTGAGTACCGGCACAAGAGCTAACAAGTAAAGGTCAGGGCCATTTCCAATGTGACACCACCTCCATTGCTAGTTACATTACTACCCTAGCCTTTCAGGGACCATCCAGCCTCCTTCTGAAGAGACCTTACCCTGGATCTTAGCTGCAGATAAACTCTTCAGCAATCTTTTCTTCTTGTTTGTTATAGAAAATCAAAACTCTTACTGCTTGAGCACCTTACATACTTAAAGAATAGTCAGGCTTTCGGCAGTTACCTATATGAAGCGAAATTGCAGAGATTATGTAGTTTGTAATCTTAGAGGAATTGTGTGCTCGTATATTTGTTGACAAGCCTATGTCACTCGGCTCTCTTTCAAATGATCCTAAAAACTGCACGTAAGAGATAAATGTAGAGCAGGACCTTAAGTGTTGAATATGGTCACCTAACATTTGGGTACTGCAACTGTTTTATTGGAGCTAAATACATTCCTAACATATATTTTAACCAAGTAATACAGACAGCTTTATTCAGAGTATATTTGTCCATTTATGGCTGCCACAATGCAGGAGAAAAACATACAGAAGGAAATCACGAGTCCTGGCTGCAATATTCATTTCCACTTGTGCCCTGACAGTGACAGGTGACATAGTGCTTCGCTGGACCTGAACCACACACAGAAAGAAGATGATGTTGGATTTGTTATGGAGAAAGACAATTACATATTAGGCCCGCTTTGGCACTGTCTCTTCCCATCATGCATTAGCGCAGCACCAGTCACGAGTTTTTGCTTTCTGTTTGGACACACCACGGCATGACTAGTTTTGGGCCCATTACCTTGTAACTGTCCCCCAGAGCAGAATAGTCCATATTTAGGGAGTGTAAACACAACATGGCATTTCTGTTAAGGCGAATTTGCTGGGCTTTGTGAGAAAATAGTTTGTCATTTCTAAGGCTGGGCTGCTGAGGTACACTGAGATGGTAATTATCAAGACAAAAACAGTCCTTATCCCAAAGCCAAATGCATTTATATACACCCGTGAAAAAAGTTATTTCAAAGGTACTTCAAAATTATCAGATTCTCTAGTTTTACTATTTAATGGTATGTGCTTCACTAAAACGATCAGTGTTGTTTTATTCTATAAACTAGATTAATGATTAGAATAGAATAAAACAACACATCCCCTTAAATTATACAAAAAACTTAATTATACAAAAAACACCCTTTTTATTTTTACTGCTGTATATATTTATTTATTGAAAGTTTTTCTTTATAAGCTTAATGTCAAAGGAAAGTCAATGTTTTAAGACAGACTAGTGCAGGTGCCCTGTCTAACCGCAACTTCCAAAAAGCTTGGATGAAGAAAAAGTTTTATTGTAATGTACATCTGTATATGTATATATCACAAATAAAGGATATCATCCTCTTCTTCTTGTGCAAAGCAATAGTTTTACTTGAATTTAGGAAGAGTGGGTCAGGGGTTAGGAAGTGTTAGGTGTAAAATTGAAGAACTACGATTCAAAGAATTTTATTGAGAATAACAGAGCACATCTCAGTCCTGCTCTCCACCTCAGCAGTGGAGGATAATGCTTGCACCATGAGTGCAAAGTATGCCTCCTATGCTTAACTACTGGATGATGAAGGATCTTTTACTTTTGCCTTTATTTAATAAGAGTACATTGTGTGCTAGGAAGTTAAAGGTTAAGAATTGTGATTCAAAGTCATTCCAAAGTTTTATTGTGTGAATTTGAACCCTGAAGCAGATCTCATCAGTCCCGCTCTTCTCTTCTGCAGTGGAGAATAGAACTTTCTGAACTTAAGGCACTACGAGGATGGTCAAGTGTGGACAGAGATACTTTCTCTGATTGTTGCATGCCTGAGGTTCTTTCACTTGGGCCTTTATTTAAATGCCATAGAGGATTTAAAAATCCCAACATTTTCAGTTTTGGAAATTGCTCACCTCTGCTTTACACAAGTGTAACAGTAAAGAATAATTTTCCATCTCTATCTAGAGAATCTGAGCAAGTCTCATCTGATAAACTATCATAAATATGCATTAGTGCAGTAGTCACATCTCTGCAGTGGTGGGTGAAAGTTCCCATCAGTCTGAGTTTGAGATCCAGTCAGAGGAACCCTTATTGGGTATGATTGAGGCTGATGAGCCGTATTAAGACCGGCGGCTTTGCTCTTTGTCACTGTGCTGATTGACATCTCTGTGAGCAGGTGTTTCTCCTGCATCTTCTGTATTTTGGTTGTGCTGCACACTAGGAAGCAGGAGGGACCTTAGCATCAAATTTCAGGCATGTGTGTCAATCACAGAGTGAATTAGGGTCTGTGGTTGTGCTTGCAAACCTGTGTGTCATTTTTTTCTTACTGTTGGGGTTTTTTCCACCAAGACGGTGTCTTCACTTTGGCCTGCTGAAAATCTAAAGAAATGTTTTATGCAAAGATGTGCAGTCAAGTGTGGGCTTAAATGTTATTCTGCATAGGCGTGGCAGTAGACAACATCTGAACATAGAAATATAGGGCTGGGGCATGTGAGCTAGGAGTTAGGAAGTGTAGGTTAGTGTTGGGAAGTATTAAGGGATTATAAAGTGTAGATTGGGTTTAGTTAGAATATATTATTTGTTTATGTAGTTTGGGAGTTGGAAAATGTAGATTGATGGTTAGGAAGCATAGGTTATGGGTTAGGAAGCATAAGTTAGGGGGTAGAAAGTGCAATTGGGGTAAGGAAATGTAGGCTATGCACTAGCATATATTTTTAAAGATGGTATTTGAAATATATGGAATTACGATGTATGGTTTAGGGGTTAGGAAGTGTATTATAGGGGTTAGGAAGTATAAATTAGGAATGGAAAGCGAATGTTAGGGCTGGGAAGTTAATGTTATAGGGTGGGAGGTGTAGACTATGGGGATAGGGAGTGAAGGTTAGGGGTTAAGAAGTGTAGTTTTGGGATGGGAAGTGTTGGTCAGAGCTCAGAGTGCTCGAAAGGTTGAGTATGGGGCTGGAAGTGTAGTTTAGGGTTTAGGGTTAGGAATAGTCATTTTGACATGTAGTTTGTAATTCATATATGTATGATTTGAGCACTGCCGTTAATGTGATCACATTTGAATGTTGTGGAAGATGCATCATGCCTCATTCTTTGCTCTTTATTAAAGATCTCACAATTCAATTTCTCTTCTCTTTCAGGTCGAAGATGCCATGCTTATGTTTGATAAAACTACAAATAGACATAGAGGTAAGACGCTGTTATTTCACTTGTGTGGCTGTGTGCGTGACCAGTCAGTTTGAGTCAGATTTCCAAAATTCCAAAAATGTGCAAAGCTGTTATCACTGCCTCTTTGATGTGATACATGTTACATTTACATGTTGCTTCTCATGTTAATTTATTTTTTTATTATACTAAAAACATTCCAAAGAAGGAATATTGGTTTTATGTATTTTACGTTTTTTCAGATAACTTTCTAGATATTCTGGATCTCTCAATAGTTTTCTCCCAATTTAAAATTAATTAAAAATTCTAAGTTTGAATGAATGAGTGTACCATGTACATTGCAAGAATTTTCTAGAATTTCCACTCGACACACTGGCGAGGATTGAGAAATGTCTTACAATTTCATACAGATGTCGCATATTAAGTTCAGTTATTTTGTCATTAATTATAATACAGATATATTCATTCAAAAAGGCCACATTTTCTGTTGTAGGAAACATATTTGAGTGTTAACTGGTTAACATAACCCGACAAATGGAACCACAGATCATCTGAGAACAATGTAATATTCAATATGGCCTTGCTGTCCCTTACGAACACCTGAAGACAATGACAGTATCTGACTTCATTCATATAATTTGCTCTGAGATCCTCAACGAAGGTGACATGATCTGCGTGCAATTTTGCCCTTCTTGCAGTTCTCTGAAATATAGAATAAGGATTCGAAGGCTATCTTTTCCATTTTCATCCCATCTTCAAAATAAAACTCTTCAGAGTACATCATAAACACCATATTTCTTCCTAAATTCACTCACTTTATTGCTTAAGCAATTTGGTGAACCAGTAGGGTCAAGAAAGTGCTGGGGAATGAGGTATTATCTGGAAGTACCAAATTAGTATAAATGCTGTATGGGCTTTCCGGCACCTACCTAATGACTCCAGTTCAAGGGCATTCTTCCGAAGACTTACGAAGCTTCATACATTAGGGAGCACACTGCAAGTTTAGGGTGACATGTTTTGGTTTTCAAAAAAGGACACTTGAGGTAGGGAAAAAGTGACTGTTTCACTACATCTGAAAATGTTTCACTACATCACACCATTTTTATAAGTTTCGAAGAATTTCCTGCAGCTGATCCAAGTTCATAATGCTTTAACCCTGAATGCCTCTAAATCAGAGATGGAAAATCTTATCACTGATCCCAGATTAGTGTGTACCTGACATGCTACGATGTTACTTTCAGGAGATGGGAAGCGAAAAAACTATGTTATACTATTGTATGTCAGTTAGGAAGGTGTTCATAATGTTATGCCTTATCGGTGTATATTTTTCTATCAAGAATTACTGAGGTTGTGAAGTGTAAAAAAAAGAAAAAATAATTCTAAAAATGTTTCTAAACATTGTTAACATATACTCTTACTGGTGGCTTACTTAATTTAAATTGAAACACATGATTGTACTTTGCAGCTTTGAAGTGAGAGTTTCCTTCAAAGGGTTCTTCGGGTGGTGTGCTACATTGGGTATTAAATCTTCAATGTCATTTAAGCCCTGAAGGTCAAGGCTAATGTGGCCCAATAAAAGCTCAGCGTCCTCACTGTAACCGATCCATCGGCTCAATTCGATTATGCTGACATTTACCTGTGAACGCTGGGCGAGGAATGTTTCCCAACCCAGTACGCTCCAGCCTACAGGCCTCAGGGTAATATACAATCCCTTTACTTACAAGTGTGTTTTAGCTTATCGAGCAGCTGGCTATATATCTGCATTTGCTCTACAGGAGTGAACAGGCAAGGGTGTGCGTCTTGTGTGTTCTTGCGCGGCTCTGTGTTAAGCTGCATAAAAGAAGACCATGCACTTTCGGGAACAGCCAAAGTATAGCTTGTGTTCCTGCTGCTTTTCTGCCCACATGTGTCAGTCTGGAAAGCGAAGGATGAGGTTACTTCAGAGCCCAGGAACTATTACTTTGTGACAGTGAGTGAGTGTGCTTATAGACACTGAAAGTCCACTGCCAAGTGAACAGTTTTTTATGTCATAATTTATCAAAAGTTACTCCACTTACCCCAGTAAGTGCCCTGTGATGAACTGGTCCCAGACCACTGCTGTCCGGGTCCCAGACCCACAGTGACACCTACAAGGATTAAGTGATTAGTGCATGAATAAATCTTTTGGATGCCTTTTTTATTTGCTTCAGTAGATCTGTACTCCACCTTCAGTGTTTCTGTGTGAAATCCAGAATAGCGTCATTCCAACTTGATTTATTTAGCACTGGCTGTGAGATTTGTCAAACTATGTATGTCATTTTAAGAAATTAGGTTGAGTGTGTTAATACTAAAGGGGGGCGGGTGTAAATCTGAGGTGAAAGAGAAAAAAATTCTTTTGGACCTACATAGCAAATATTGCTTATCTTTGAACTAAATTACTTTTTTGTCATTTAAACAAGTACAATATAATTATTTCTTTGCATATACTTGAAAGCAGGGGTCAGAGCACAGGGTCAGCCTTTGGGGTAGGGTCATCAGCTGGGATTCATAGTTATAAACTATCATTTGATAGCCCAAAGCACTACCCACTAGACTACCACTATTCCAATGCAAGTGGGTAGCACGGTCCACTCATACTACGAAAATCCTGGGTTTCCTCTGCTTTGGTTTCATTTTACATTCCAAAGACTAAGGCCAACTAAATAACCCAAATTGAGTTGGTGTAAATAAGTGTGTGTGTGTGTGTGTGTGTGTGTGTGTGTGTGTGTGTGTTTGTGTGTGTGTTT
>JAYDZG010000021.1:8852277-8872294 GCA_034509265.1 Microcambeva bendego
CCCATATATGTACTCTAATTTATGCAAAAGATTTTCTTTGCTATAAGTCAGGTAAATACACTAATAATGTATTTTTTTTTAAAATACAGTGTACAGATAATAGAAAATGTATGGGTACCCTCTAAAAATGATATTGATTGATGAAGATGATCGTGAGAATAATAACCAGTAAACTGTTATAATGCAAAGAATGCTGGGCTACATCTGCTTGAGATATGTCACAGAGCATCTGCCAATAAGCAGCAAGGAGAAATGAATAACGCCCTCGGACTGGCTACTTTCAATCTTCCTGTCTCTAATAGCACTATTTCTTTTATTATCTCAAGCCACGTTTTTCTCTAGGGTGGCTTTTATGTAGAAATTTTGCTAAATGTCTGTAAATATATGTTACAAAATTAGTAAATTGTATTGTTTGTAATTATTTATTTCACGTTAAAATGCATAAAAAATTATATATTGCCATTAAAGAAGCCATTAAAAATTGGAAAGGTTTCTTCGAAATCTGTCAAAACGCAAACTCTGAACCATGACTTAGTGGTTTAGGTACAGATACTGGCCTAGTATGGTAATCAGAAGGTTGCTGGTTCAAGACCCACCACCAAATTGCCACCTTCAAATGTGTCTGGTACACTCTTAAAAAACGCTCTTAAATACAAAGTTCAAGTTAATCTTGTAACACCTGTGTGAACAAACTCTAAGCTCCCTGCTCCGTCTTTATAACTTCTGTCTGTTATTAAATTCAACTCAGGGTGTTGACAGAGATGTGAGATTTACACAGTGTTATACAAACACGTTTTGCATGCCTCCAGGGTGGGAAACTCCCAGTGGAAGTCCTGCTCCATCTCCTTGCCTTCTCCCTCAGAAATTGTCCTATCGGGAGTACATAGTTTTTGCATGTAAACAGGCAGATCTGGAGATCAAGAAGAAGGGTCTCATGTCACCAAACCAAATGTCACTGTACACGTTAAACAGCAATACAAGAGCAGTGGTTTGGAAACAAGACTCAACAATAGTAAACACCAAGTACAAACAATACATATGGAGATTAGCTATTTCATCATGGACCCTTGTGTGCTTTACACAGAAATTCATTAAATAGGCTTCCAACAATTATGGTCTGTGGATGTGGTATCAGTTTTTTTGCGCTTGGCATTTGGAATATGTGTGATTGTCTCTTTGTTTAGCAATAACACGCTCGTTAAATTCTCCCTCGGTTAGCGCAGACTGCTAAACGAGGTTCTGTAAGGTCACAGTTTTTAATAGCCTCTCAGCAATTACTGCCTGTGGCTGGAGCCTCCAGTGAATTAAATGCCCAACTGGACTCTAGTGGTAAAACGGACGAGAGTGCCTTTAAATGATAATGCTCCCATGGATGTTTTTTTTCCTCTGGTGAAAAACAGAGTATTGATGAAGGAAAGTGTATAATAATTATCGAAAATTATAAAGGGCTTCAGGCTTATGAAACTGTGCTGCCTCATCACTTGCTTCTCTCATTATTGCTAATCAGAGGCAGTGATGACTTAGTGGTTAGGGTACTTGGCTAGTAATCAGAAGTTCCCCAGGTTAAAGCCTTACTACCGCCAAGTTGTCACTGTTGGGCTTTTAACCCTGAATTGCTAAAAATGTGTTCAGTCATAATTGTAAGTCACTTTGAATAAGCTAAATGCTGAAAATGTAAATGTAATCAAATGCTTTAACATTTATTGGTGTCAAGATTCCTCTCCTGTAAGTTTCCTCTCTCTGAGTAATGCTTACTCACTCCTCCTTCGACACATGGGCAACAGATATATGTATTTTGTCACCTACATGTTGCAAGTACAATGAGGATCAATGTGTGTACACATTTTTCCCACCTCAGTGCAGGTACAATCAATCGGCCACCAAAGGTCCCAATTGCATCAGTTGTGTGAGTTGATTATTACCAAATGATATGGGAATTTTGTTAGGCAAAAAGCCACTTTTTTAGAGTGTCTTTTTTTTACAACATTAGAGTGTCTTCACACTTCACACAGTCACTCTGCATAAGGTGAAATGCATTATCTTGTTTCTATTTCCATTCTGGTTTGAATTTGCATGCTATTGTTACTTATTTATAGTTACTTAAACTTCTCTTATAGCCATAAAACTATTATAAGGCTCTACTAAATTCATGGACCTCATTTTAATTAAGAAAAAAATCACAGATTTTTGAGAAAAGTGCCAAATTTGATCACAGTCATTAAATTCCACTAGTAAATTGAATGATAGAACAAATAGAAGCCACAATGCACAGCATGGCAGAATTTACTGCTTGACTGTAAACCTAGTTTTAGGGTTCGTCTGTGTCCAAAGAATTGGTGGGGAGTTTTCCTTAGTTACTAGTCTAGTGGTTTTAGCTGCTTTAGACTTCAACATCTTAGAAATTTTGCCCAACTGAATTGCTGTAATATTGCTAAGACTGCCTTGTAGTCCAAATAAATAGTAAATTAAGTATTCCACAGTAAGTTACATAGTCAATGGGAAAATGTTTATTTTATGGTTTGCAACACAATTTTCACACCTGTGAATTAGATAGTGCCCCAACTATTAATGTGTTAGTTTAGAATGAAACAAAAACGCTGGTATATTCCAAAGACAGAATAGAGAAAAAAATCTGCAGAGATCTTCTCATTTCTTCACATTCTGTCTATGCGCTACACAGCTATTCAGAGCTGTCCTTCAGGTCTGAGGTTACAGACGAGCCAACTGCTAAAAGGCTGTCTCTCCACATGTCCTCTCGCTTTCCTCTGTGAAAGAACGCCATCCGAATCAAAAGGTGCTCGCCAAGGTCTCGCGCTCAGAGACTAAGAATGAGAAAGGGTTGATACGGAGACGGTTGCTTCATTTAGTCTTTTTGTTGTCTTTTCAGAAATTCTCCAGTGAAATGGTTAAATACCAAGGGTCACGCTGGTGGTTGTGTACATACGCTCAGCCAGAGCGTCTTTCAGGATTTTGCTGAGCCATCTTCACAGTTGGCACTGACTTAAAAACGCAAATGTACTTGGCTCAGTCTCACTTTTTCTTCATACTCAGTCTTTCTCTATCTGTCTTTGTGCTTCATCTCTTAGCTTTCTTCTTGGCTGCTGTTAAGTCTGAAGTGAATATTCTTACATATGTGCTTCATGAAATGAGGAACAAAGCCACTGTTGGTTTGATGGGCCTTGGCCTGCTCCTCAAATAAGTTATCGGGAATCTATTCTAGTCTATGGCAGAATCTATATAATTCATCCGATTTGGGATTTGACTGCATGATTAACAGGTTTTAAAGCTGTAAAAGTACAGTTGTAGCTTGTAACTTGATTGTAAATTCAGTGTGCGTTTGATGTGCAAACAAAGGGGTATGTGTTAGGATGTGTTTACATGAGATGCCTAAAATATAGGTTTTGCTAAATAGGTTCTACAGACATCTTGAAAAAGCAAAAACTCTTATAGCCCCAAATGATAATCTCCAGAGAAAAACCCAAGTTTTTTTGGATTAGTCATGTGACACTACCCATCCTGCTTTTTCCTGATGAATTAAAAAGTTTATCACTTTAACAGAAAGATTAAATCATGTTTAACAGGAATTTCTGCAGAGATTTAGATAATATGAGTACTAATACTCATACATAATACTCCAAACTAGTGGAATAGTGTGTTTTTTGTGTGTGTGATTGCTCCACATAATTTGACATCCTGCACAAGTCATTCTATACCTGTAAATATTTTAGGCTCAGCTAATAATGACTGATGTGTTGAAATGGACTAAAAGAGTGGTGCCTGCTTATGAGGAAGGAAGAAGTGTGAGTGTGAGCGGGCGAGAGAGACTTGTGGAATTGCATTTGAAAATCAATATCAAAAGATAACTGTGTTGAAGATAAATCAGACTATTCACTGAGGAAAGCGGTTTTAAATGCGTACAGTACTTTTTATCTAAACTGACAAGAAGCTGCTGAAAGATATCAAGATTCATTCGTTAAATCGTCCGTTTATCATATCAAACAACAATGAAGCATATTTTTAAATAAACCAGCTGTGACAGTCAATCAGATTTGGATTTAAATCTGGCTGAATCCTAAAGCCTGGATTTAAAACTTTATGACACGTACGTGAACAAGTAAGATTATTTTTCCCCACAATGCGGCATGGATGAAACAGTAATAATGCACAGTAGTAATAAAGGCTTGGTTGAGGTCATGCACGAGAGGTGAGGATGTACTCACATGCAGTCATGTTGTGTCACATTAGTTTCACAGGACAATACATGACACAAAAATATATCCATATATTTATCCTTATACTAAGTACTATGCTAATTGCTACTGCTAATCCATACACATACAACTTGATCCATATATCAAAAACCCTAAACTAAGGTTTATAGGCAGCTCACGTGATCTAGATTGAGTAATGAACTAGAATACTGTACATGACAACAAGAAAATGTCCAAACAAACCGCCAAACATGAACATTTATCAAAATCTAGCCTTCATAATAACCTCCAATGAATGATACACAGTACACACATTCATCATTCATTAATCATGTCTTAAGGTTCAGAAGTTGATAATATGTTAAATTGTCCAATCATCAAAAAAAAAACATGTGTGAGGTGAATCTGAGAGGAGAAAAAACTGTCCATGACTGTTTGATATTAACCTTAAATCGATGAATTTTATGTAACCTGTAATTTTAGTCTCCATGAGGACGGGCACTAATGATCTTTTCTGGGTGAAGTTTGTATGTTCTCCCTGTGTTATACAAATATGATGTTGAAATCCTAATAAACAAACTAACCACTAAATTCAGAGGCAAATGTTTCACAGACCTTGTCAAAAGGTCACACATTTCATGGATTTTTAAAGAAAAGTGATTAATGTCTTTGTATTACAGTCATAAATTGTGTGGTAGAATAAATTCACAAAGACAGCACAGATGGATTAACGTTTCAATTTAAACCTAAAAAAACGGCCCAAGGCTTCATGTTTGAAAATTCTTGTCCCTCCTCACTGTAGCCACAGAATCGGTTGTGAGCTGTCCAAACTCAGGTTGTTTCTTTTATTTGCATTGACATTTTGACTAACCGATTATTAACTAAATTGCAGTAGGATTGCGAGGAATAACCCATATTGAAGAGTAACTTGTAAATGGTACCTAAATGAAAAATGGTAAAAATCGCTAAACACAGACCTAAAATTTCACAGCAAATTGCTTATTATTTTTAGAACTCTATCAGTTCCATCTATACTGTTGTTTCTTTAGTGTGTGTCTTCTTTCTCACTTTCTCTATTGTGAAGATATTGTCCACAAAATACAGGAAACCATATACGGAGATGCAGCTGAAAGCCAAGCTAACAGAGAAGCGTACTGATGGGAAATGTAAACTTTCTATCTAACAAGATCAATAATATCTATCAATCTCTCTATCTATTGTACATAAGCAACTTAGTTTACAGTTCATGATGCAATTTTCAAGGCTGTGAACTAGCTATCAGGGAATTACAGACCTGTGTTACTTGAGGACTATCATTACTAGGAGCCATTGTGAACATAAACAAGAGACAAGCAGTGTTTTTTGACTCATTTACATGAACAACAGCAAGTATCTATTTGTCAGTTATCACTAATAATATTAATTGTAAACATATCTAATTAGTGTAGTTTTTGAAAGCCAGGCTTTTTTGTCATTGATTAAATAATAGCGATGTTGTTGGGGCAAGTCTATAATATGATATCAACAAGCTCCTGCTTAGGTGCCCACATACTTTTAGCCATATAGTGTTGAATATTAGAATTATATAGAAACGACTGGATGACAGACGAGTGATTCTGTTTAAGGGTGTATTTTTCTCCTCCTTGTATCAAAAACATCTTTTGCACTAAAATCGTCGCATTAAGGCTGTTTAAGTGCTACTGTGTGTGACTTTGAAATGCAGCTCCTCTGTGTTTACTCTGATTACTGAGTGATTATTGGGAGCTCTAAACATGGAGAGAGTGGCTCTGATGGAGTGATTGAGCTGAAGAGGAGGTCTGGCAGTATGGGATTAGATTAAGAGTGATTCTCTCCATCACTATCTTTACCACTCTCTCTCCTCCTCCCTTCATCCCTCTATCTCAGTGGTATCTGATCAAGTTGAGCTCTGTTAGAGAACACCATGCCCTTCACCCTCCGGTTCCCCCCATCTGCAATTAGAGCTCGATTAGTTGCATTTTACATTTCATGCTATTATCTTGTACTTTATATGACTTGTTGTTATAGTGTTATTGTAAATGAGTCACTAAACTGTAAATGTAACTAAATCATTATAGTGTAAATGTAAATTAATCAAGTTAGTATAAAAGAGGAACTATATTGTTAATGTAATTACATAACTATAGTGGGAATGTAAATGAGTGTTTCTTATGTAAATGTATCACTATAGGACAACACTAAAAAACAGCATAGTACTGTAAATGAATATATTTTGAATGTAAATAAATGACAGTGTAAATATTAAGGTGTCACTACATGTAAATGGTTCACTAGAGGGTAAATGTAAACAAATCACCATACCTTACAAAAGTTGTAATGAAAATCACTATAGATGGTCTTGAGTCACAAATTGTGTTTTTACATACTGAACTCATGCAGTCATGAGTCCACTTGTGTTTCCCCTTGATGAAATGGTTTTCCCACACCTCCTATAACATGCCAGCAGGTAAATTGACTACTCTTAATCACCTCTAGATGTGCCTTTTTCTATGTGTGTGTCAGGGAGAGTCAGTAAGTGACAGCCTGTGATAGATTTTCACTCTATCCATGAGGAGCTCCTACAGTGTGTTCAGTGTTTCTGCTGTGGGCTCAGACCAATGGACACATTGAGCAGATGAATACTATTAGTATTACCAATGTAAAGATCAAGTTAACCTAGTTGTAACATATGACTGACCTCTACCAAAAAAACTACTTTAATATAAGATACTTCTAGATCAGGTCTGGTCCTAAAATGTGAAATAAATTTTAAAATGGCTTCATGCAGTTAGTAGTAGGTGTTTTGAATGTAATTGTGCTATAAATAACATGCAAATAACAAAATATTAAATAAATAAAACAAGTAAATAAGGTTGTTGCGCCTACTATGGCGCATGGCCAATGCAGGTATTGTAAAGAAAATATAAGTTTTTTCCCTAAGGGTTTTGGTGTGATTTCAGATTTCAGATTACATGTGGGTCTACACTGGCACATGCTCCATAGAATGTGATTTAATAAACACTGCTGCATAAATTACTGTATGTGTGAAAAAAGAACGCATTTGTTACACTAGGCTAGTAAAACAATACTATTAGCTAAAGGCTCCTCCGACATTGATATATATATTCCATGCATTAATGTTGGCACCCCTCTCCTCTAATTTCTCCCTAAACTAGCAGGATCCGATTACCCTGATTGCATTATGTTACACCTCCACCGATACTAGCCCCAACTGCTAACTGACGCACACCAGACAACGTGTGCGGTACTAGCTTTATCTTTTAAAATGCACAATTTGAGTTCATATGTGGATCAGCTTTGTGTATGGAGAGTCACACCCTGATCAACACATTCCTTGTCCGTGTGGGTTCCATCAGTTAGCCGGCAGAGATTGTAATTAGATCATTTATAAGGAAGCCCGAGTCCAGCTCTTAATGAACAACAGCCAATAGTTGGTTATATCGCTGCTAAGCCTGCCGGATGTATTATGCACCCCCCCCCCTTTGTTTTTCCGTTTAATTAGTTTTTTGCTGCTTGGGACCCTCACTGCATCTGAGGAGGGCATATTTACAAATATAGTCATGGATTTGAGATTGAGGCCAGTCTCTCCCATGGAGAGTCACACACTGATCACTTCTGTGCAGGTGCTTTGGGCTATTAACCAAGGTCCTTACACCAAATTGAAAACACCACCCTTTTAAGTCTGCCTGGTGGCAGATTAAAGAATTGAACTGAAAATTGAATCCTAGTGGTAGTACTAGCGTAATAGCCACAGCATGCTTAATATCGAGGTTGATATTAGATTATCACTCATTTTTACCTTTGTAGCACCCAATCAGAGTAAAAAACTTGAGTAAATGCCTAATATGATCTAAAACATTGGAAGACCAGCTGTTAGTCAAAAGCTCTTAATCCCTCTTCGCAGCATCTCTGTGGTATCCAATTTCTGTAAATGGCTATCTGGAAGTGTAGCAATAATGTAGCGTAGAGTGTGTAAACAATATAAGCAGTGTTGATCCTCATAAGCTTCTATAGATCCGCAAAGGTTAGCTCTGTTTGCATTGGCCTTTAGAAGCATAACAGCAGACATTTCTACCAACTTCACATACTGCACACCTCTCTGTCAGAAATCCTTAAGTAAATCTAATTAGCTATACCTTCACCTTTTCGAGCTTACCTTCAAACAGAGCCTATGCGATTCTATTCTATTAGCGCTTAATATCTTTTACCTTTCTAGGGACCGTTCTGAATGTTAGTGATTAGCAGGAAACGACATTGAACTACTGCCCATGACAGGTTTTTATTTAAACGTGATTAAAAATGGAAGGCGCTCAGAGTAGAGGACCGCTAAAGGGAGTCGTCATACTTCCACCTGTGTTAAGAGCCATATCCAGTGTCCTCGACTACATGTGGGTTACTTGTTATTGTGTCACCGCCATTGGTACCATGGAGAACACCAGTGAAAGGTTTATTATTCTGGTTGAATGGAGGGGGTGTCTGGGTAAGCAGCTACAAAGCTGAGAGCCTGGACTCACAAGCAATTTCTGGAACGCCCTTCATGAGCTGTGGCACAAAAGCAGAACGCAGGTCACTTTGCGATTGAAAAAGCTGGTTTTGCTGACCACACAAATGCATTCATATTTAGTAATGATATGCTTAATGTATACAAGTTTAATGTCTACATACCTTTAAATTTTTATCCAAATAAGCTTACATCACAGTTACAGTATACAGTGTAAGCAATTGGGCATTTAGGGGATTGCTCAAGGGCCCAACAGCACAAACATGCCATTTATGGGGCTTGAACCAGAAACCCTCTGATTAATAGTCTAGTACATTAATCGCTAGACTGCAACCACCTTTGGTGAATATAGCCCACAAAAACTCTTGGCAAAAACTCTCACTTTATCATAATAAGGGTCATGGTGGGCATTAAACCATGGACATTGTTTCTACTAATAAGAATCCCTTCAAATATTTGCTTCCAAGTGGGAGCTGTGATAAAGAATCCAGTGTCCTCGTCTTAAATCTTAAGACCAGTTAAAAAATGCAATAATTTGAATTTTGAACTATTGTATCTTAAGACAATTCTTTTAGAGTTTTAAACATGCTAAAACTCTAAAAATGCTGTCATAGTTATGCACAATTTTTGATCAGCTGCATCACTTTTGTCATGGTCACCAGATTTTATACAGCATTTAAGTCCTTTTTCCACTTTTCTCTGGAATTTAACCTTACAATCTTATACAGTTTAAAACACTTAAGAAGATACCAGTTCCCTAAATTTGAATCTCAGCTCTGCTACTGTTTGGCTGGGTACCCCCTTAAAGTTGGCAAGTGCCTATAACAGACTAAATTGGCTTCTATTAGGTATTATGGAAAAAAGTCTTAATAAATCTAATAACCAAGTGGTTTGGTTTTCATGAGGTCTTGTGTAAGGATTTTGGTTGCCCAGGGTGCCTGTTCAGTGCAGAGACTGGGGCATTGCTGTTAACCCGCAAAAACACAGAAGTGCAGAAGAATATGAAGGGAGTGGTGTGACAGTTCTTTTACTGTTGATGTAGCAGATCACAAATAAATAATTTAGACTGAGGATATTCTTAGAAATTAGAGGGTTGACCAATGGGTCAAGGTTTATCTTTTTGGCTGAGCACCAGTTCTTGAAAATGCTAAAACTCTGTCTTTGACAGAGTTCTCCATTATCAATTTATACCCTTCAAAAAACCCTCACCATTATGAAAGTCATTGGTTTTGGGTGAATAATCTTCTGAAGATTGGAATATGGGCAAACCCTGCAAATCGAATTTTCACATAAGCCCATTTGGAAAAATGAAATGAAATCCTTGACATTCCTGGGTGATGTTCAAATAATACTGTTCCATACTACTAAAGCAGCCATTGAACTGATCAAACAATGTGTGTTGAAAATAACTCATTACCAAATACCCCAAAAGTTGTCAGCACCACTACAAGTACAGGGATTGTCTAACTGAATGTAACATTACAGTTATTTTTTGGCAGAGTTTTTTTTATTAATAGTGACATTCTATCAAAACTATAATCTAAACAGTTTGCAATATGTGCAATCATCTCTGTGTATGCTGGAATATATTATCAAGGGAATAGCTATTTAAAATATTTTATGACTCATAAGTCACTCATCATAAGCCAAAAAGTGCCAGTGTTTATTTTTATTAGTTCTGCAGCACAATTTTCCCTCTGATGGCTGAAAATGCACTCATTATTTTATTGGAAAGGACTTGACAAGAAAATGTGTGGTTTCTAATTAGCTCTGATAGGAGGCCTCTATTCCTTAATGCTCTCTATTAATCTGCACTGATATTTTTTTAGAATTTAGAACACTCTTTCACCACTGTGCTTTCACACACAGAGGAAAACACCCACAGTTATAAATCCTGCATAATGCTTGACTTTTTATGTAGACAGTGTTTATAGCAGAATGTGGGAGCTAAGTGGTTGAGGTACTGGACTAGTAATTAGAAGGTTGCTGGTTTAAATCATACCACTGCGAGGGTGCCACTGTTGGGACTTAAGGCCCTTAACTCATAATTGAAAGGTCACAGAAAGATTAATGTGAATCCTTTCAGCTGCTCCCGTTAGGGGTCGCCACAGTGGATCGTGGTCCACATTATTGATTTGGCATAGTTGTTTATACTGGGTGCCCTTCCTGACACAACCCTCCTATTTATTCACGCTTGGGACTCTTCCCACTACTCCACCTAGGCGGTTTTGAAGAAATAGTAATACATAAATAAATATAAATATATAATCAATTCCATACATATTTATATTCACCTTGGTGGTTATAGGCCTAAACCTTCTGATAAACAAGCCAAAGCCTTAACAACTGCTCCAACCCCCATTACTCCCCCATATAGATTAAATATATTTATAATAATAAAAAAGAATGATAATTGGTCATTTTGGCCAATATAAGCCAATTGCTACTTGGCAAAGAGAAAACCTTGCTCAAAATGACCGGGCAGATGTATGGAGACTTTCTGACCTTTTGAATGTTCCCAGTCCTTTAATTGGTAACCTTAAAATGCACTTTTCTCAGAAAGAACAAATACAACATGAGTCTGGCAGGTAGAGAGCAACCCACTCCGACATATCAGCATTCATAGAGACCTGCATGGCGTCTTTTCCAGAGGTTAAGCACCGCGGGGGTTTGCTCCACGTGCTCTGAAAGAAATAATGTGACTGACGATGCCACCACGTCTCATGCTTCAGATAATGTCCGCAGCATTATTCAGCTTCACTGTGCCGAAGGAAGTGGAGTTTCATTTCATGTCAGATGCTTTTTTTTACAGGACTGGATACACTTGTCTTAAATGGAACTCATCAATCAATCAGTGACATTAGCGGGGTAATAATCTGTGCATTGTTAACCTGGAGACGTGCTCCCTTCTCATTTATGAGCAATAATGTAGACATGCATGAGTGCATTCTACAGCACAGGACATATTAAATAATAATAATAAATAGAATAATAAATTGGAAATATAATTTGAGTGACCTGTAATTAGTTTATTATAATATTCTAATGGAAATTCAATGCTTGAATTGATTTTTTAATTTAGTTGAAAAATTGCATTAATTACACACACTAACATGTTAATATGAAAACAATATAATTATACGTATACTACTAATACAATACTAATACTAATAAGTACATTACATTGTCATAATAAAATATATTTTATGTTAGTGAATTAGTAACTAAACATGACAGTATTTTATACTGTATTATATTATTTGCAAATATTATTACTTAAAGGTATTATGTATACACTTTTTCACATGAGAGCTATTGGCATTGTAGGATAAATTTTTGATTTATTTAAAATACTTAATGTTGTTATAATATTTACATTAGCATTAAATAAATATTTCCTTTTTTCCCTTTACACTGGTCAAACTTGCTTGTAACTTTTTTTTGTAAAGTAATTTAGTCAAATATAGTGGTGTGTTTTGCATTAATGACACGGTGTGCCTTTTATTAAAATACACACATTAGTAGCAAATAAAATATATCCAGTACATTTAATATTAATAATTAATTGCTTAGTGGGGCTATCAACCACATTGTACTAGTCTGTGGACTATTTATTACTGGGCCACACAAAAAGAAAGATAATTACAGATCACTCATTATTAAAACTCTTATTAAAAGTGTGTGAGCAATATTACATCCTTTCTCCCCCATCAGTTCATAAACTTATGTCTCATAGTTTGTGAATGCTGAGCTATGTGGTTAGGCATTATTTATTTATTTATTTATTATTCTTGTAGAACCAGTTTGTAACTTATTTTTGAGTCACTTGGTAGCATGTGGAAGATCTTCCTCCAGGGGGAGCTATTGGTGTTGTAAAAGAAATGGTGTGTATTGCATCATTTAAGCTTTAAATTCATTTAAATTAACTCATTAGCCTTAATGAAAAGATTTGGTATGTAAAATTTATTTACTTAGTAAGGCTAATAAACCGTACAGACATGTAGTTATCCAGGGTGCTTGAGGAGTAATCTGAAGGCTCTTGGATCAACTTGTATCATGTATGGAGTCATGCACTGATCTCTGTTATTCCCAGTCTATGTGAATGTTTTTTCAACCGTCCAGCAGAGGTCACAATTGCAGGAGCAACAGCAAGTCCCTTGAGCCCCTCCTCTCCCAGACATAGCCAAACATAGCTTCCCAAGCCCTCGTTTTCAAATAGTCACAAATTCTCAAAAACACTACAGTTGTTAAAAATGAAGCCATTGTCTACATACTTTTGGTCATGTAATATGAACCTGAGCAATCTATTAAATTTATTAAGCATAAAAGGGAGGTAGGGATGTTTCTGAAGTGATAATTTAGTGGGTGAAAAAAATTTAGTTCTAGTTTTTAAGGTTGTGCCGATCAGACTTTACATTTGTACTTGGTAAGAAAAGGACAAACATTGGAGTTAAAAGTTAAAATCTTTAACGATTTTTCTTTGAATTAGTTCAGTAGCCCCACTGAGCGGCAGTCACATGCAGCGGCTAATAAATGTGTAATATGTAATTATCATTCATTATCATTAACCGAAGAACTCAGCCTCAAGCTCGTAGGCATTCGGAGCAAATGTTTGTAATGTGCTCCCATCCTGGCATCCTGGTGCTGTTTTTAATTTGCCTCTGCTATTATCAGTTAGCGTGGTTAATGTGGGTAAAAAGCGGGTATTACTTTGCCTGACATCTTGACGGATCTGTAGCGGCAGAAAAGGTTAAAAGCCACATATACTGTTTTTAAATGTTGCATAATGCCATCTCCCGCAAACACTCGAGAGGGAACGATCTCTCTCGCTAATCCGCTATAAACTTCTCAATCTTCTGGAAATATCCCTGACTGATTGACACTCCTGACCTTTCGTTTCTGGCCATTGGTGCAGAGAAAAAAAAGCTCTTGCCTCTAGTGATTGGCCGGCTTGTTTGTGATTGCCTTTGCCCGGTTGGCAGGCAGGGAACTGGCAGGGGGTCTCAGGCTGGCAAGGCAGGGGGTAGGCAGGGAGCAGCTGCACACAGAACCTGGTCTCTTGGATGTGAAAATGGTTTTGATAAATAATAAAGCAGTGGTAATAACCAGCTGCTTTGGAGGTCACATGACCCTCTGGCACAACCACCATGCAAATAATGACTTTATGGCGATCTCATTGGTTTATGCATTATTCAGCCCTCCCTCTGTGTTAACTGTTAAAGGTACATCCTGTTCTCATTTTCATTGACTATAAATCCATTGCCTTTTGGTTTTGTCTTCTTTTGTATCTTTCTTTGTGTCTTTAAGTCTTCCTCATACAAAAAGAACCCCCCTTTGGGAGCTATTTTGTATAAACCCCAACTATACCTGCCCCATTACACCCCCGCTGTCTGTGCTTTTCACAACACATGCAAAGCAGTCTTCATCCAGACCAGCAGCCTTTATGGAACTATGAGAGTTCTTCAAAAACTTTCTGCAATTTTTTAAACATTTTTTTACAAAGAATTTCAAAACAAATAGAGGCAGCCATGGCCTGGTGGTTGAGCAAAGCTCCCAACCTTGGTTGAACATGTACCCGATGATGCATCGCTGCTTTTACATTATCATCACATGAAAATCTTCTGCCATCTAATGCTTGTTTGAGCGGTCCAAAAAGGTGAAAATCAAAGGTGGAGCTAAATCCGAACCATAAGTTTTCTCTCTCAGTCTCTCAGACACAATTAATCACTAGTTCTCCCAACCTCACCATTTCCAATGAAAATATAAAAGTTTACTGCTGTGATAATGACCACTGCAGAAAACACCCCACAAGAGCTGCGGTTTTGGAAACACTCTGGACCAGTTATCTAGCCATCACAATCTGGCCCTTGTCAAACTTTTGACATTTTTGCTTTCAGCAACTGGTCACTTGCAACCTTATATATCCCACACACTAAAAGGTAACACGTAATTAAGAAAAATGTCAGTGGTATTTCTTGTTCGACAACTGTAATTGTAAATAGCTTAAACACATAATATAGTAAGTAAATAATAGAGAATGTTGGCAAAGCAAGTACAATTAGTACTGCTGAAATCAGGGGTTCTGGGGACCTGACAACACCTCTTGTTCAATTACAATTTACAGTGTTTTCTAAATGGGCTTTGGAATCACTGTGACTGTTATATGGGTGATTACATTTCGAAGTTAAAATACTTTAAACAAAATGTAATAAATAACTAAAAGAACTGACCACACAGCATGATACCTGAGCCTATTAGGGGTACTTCTAATCAATAGCTGAAATCATACCAGCGTGAACCAGCTAGGCTATGTCAAGGCTGTAGAAATAAAACGCTGTTTTAGGTAACAGTGTTCGGTAAACTGGTAAAATTGACTGAAAGACGTTCTAATCCAAGCGTGTCTACAGACCCACCTTCAGTTCCAAATTGGCCCTATATGCTGTAATATGGATTCTTCCATTGCAGTTTATTTTCGAACTGTGTCTAGCACTTTACCACATCGATCCCTCTCCCCTCACACATCTCCAGTGTGTACAGCAAGGGTGTTTTAAACTAACATTACAACGTGTCTCCAGAGCCAAGCTAAAAAAAAAAATCAATGCGCTCTTCCTTTACAAAATGTCTTCTGTCAAACCTGTGATCATTTTACCTGCCTGTATCCTCCAGCGCTGCTCGTTCACTCATGAAAGCACTGATACACACTCATACTCGCAGGAAATTGGATCAGTTACTTGTTTGTTTTGAGGGTGACTATAGAAGTAAAGAAGTCCACAGACTTAAAAACAAGCAGTGACGTTGCTGCAGGTCCTTCAGAGTAACATTGTCAGAATACTTATTTTTTATTAAAATGACTGAATTTCAAATCCTCAGTGACTATGGCAAAGACTTCTTAAAAGATGCAACATTGTCACAGGTGTCATGAAAGTATTGACACCACTGGTCTAAATGTGTGATTGTCAAATTTGTCTTACAAGTGGATATACTAGAACAAACTAGATGACCCTGATAATACCCTAAATTGATGTGAGTGTTATGTTTAAGCAGCTCCCATAATATGTACCCCCACCTTCCCTTTTAAGTCCAAATGTAAATTGAATTATTCAGACTGCTTTTGTAAAGTAAAGTACATTTTCTTTTGCAGTATGGTAACCAAATGTTCATAAAATGCTTCCCATTTAGCTTGGAAAGTAAGAAACCTAAATAACCTATAAATAAGAGTAGCTCTTCCTCTCTCACTCTTTTGTTCTCTTTTGGAAGCATTTGTGCTTACACATGTGTGTGCTAACATTTTCTGAAGGATCTCTATGGGCATTTTGCTGATGAGCCAGACGTGCTCTCTCATATCTGTTTCTGTGTTTTTTGTTTCCTATGAAGGTAGTAGACCACATTTTCAGCACTTTTTTTGGCTCACCTCTCGCTTTTCAGATGTGTTTTACAACCCCTTCTTCAAAACCCCCCGTCGGAGGCTTTTTTATTGGGATGAAAGTAACAGGCCCCAGTGGAGAAGGATGCGGAACACGGAACAGCACAAGACAATCCGGTGGCATTAAACAGCCTTGCCACTTTGCGTTTGAGATGTTCAATCAAAATGCTAATGGCTCATGCAGCAAGGGAGCAATATTATTGTTACACTAATTGATAAGAGAAGAAAGATGGAAGGGTCTGCGCCGCTAGTCTGAGCCATACGCCCGGCTCTCAGCCACTCTGTTTTAATTACAATTACAAAAATGAAAGGGAACAAATTACTTCAATGACTGAAACAGCAACAGTTTGTTTGTTTGGTTTCCCCTTAGCATATTAAATGGTATGCGCTGTTTATTCAAATGATGCATTATTGCATTATTTATTTAATGTTGATTGTCAATCAACCTTAGAAAAATGAACAGGGTACACTGTGCCATGATAACACAGATTGTATTTCTTAACATTAATCTTCGGTGGTAGCTTAGTGTTTAAGGTACTGAACTATTAATTTATTTATTTATTCATTGTCTGTTTTAGCATTTTTTTATACAACAGTTTCCCAAACTTTTTCAGGTCTCGACCCCCTTTTCTGGTGACCCCAGCCACAGCTACATTAGCAGGCATTATTGATAAATCCTTAAAAGGTCTTGGACTTAAGAGTTCGTTGAGTCTCTTGGGTCTTATACAACTTTACAAATAGACTGGGCTGATTAGGGATGCTTTGTAAGGATAGTAGCAGAGTGTGTCTGTAAAGGAGTTGAGGGAAACAGAGATCAGTGCATGACTTCTGACCTTGTCAGAAGTATGGGTGAGTAATAATGGTTAGGGGGACCTGGGTCCCTAGCCATGGAAAACTAATTGTCTGTTCTAAATTGGAAGAATAATAAAGACAATTCCTAAATAAAATAGCAAAATGATAAAATAAATAAATTGCAACAAGTGACTGTCTTGCTGCCACCTGCCTTTTACCTTATTTAATGGTTAAATGTGTGATTTTGTTTTTATTTGCAGACCATGCTATTAAAGTGAAACAATAACTGTTCTAAGTGATTCTTGGAATTTTTACTGCTTTAAAACATACAGGTCAACAGGTTGGCTGCTTTGAATAAAGAAGTGAGGTACATTTTACATGTTTCGTTTTTGCCTTGCTTCCAATGTTTTCAAGAGGCACCAGGCCCACTGCAGTCCTGACCAGATTAAAGCTGTAAAAAATATATTTGTCAATTTTATGTCCATTAATGTCAGCTCTTGATTATTATTTCTGACATGCGCTGGCATTGCTTATGGGAAATTGCATCATATTTAACCGGAGGGCAGTTCAGTTCGCCGGTTGCCCTGCTTGAAAAACGATCCCAATACTCCGAGAAGAAAAAAAAACGATGAGCGGATTTATGTATGAATTTAAACGCTAAAAGCAAAGTGGGGAAATTTGCTTTCACAGGTCTTTTAAATTGAAGAGGAGGAGAGACAGGGGCTCAGACTGAGTGGTGAGCGTTACGAAAGTGCGGAATGAATCGATCTGACATGGGAGGTGAATTTTTCTGCCGTTAAATGGCGCTGAGTAGAGGCACCAAAGGTTAATGAGAACGTTTCTCCTGGGTGGCTCTTGCTGGAGGCAGCCAGAGCCGTGAGGCTGAGAGAAGGCACCGAGCCGGGGAAACGTTCCTAAACGGTTTTCGGACACATTTGGCTCGAAGACGAGTTCTCTTCCAAACATTCTCATCTGTGTTTGGGATAAAACTGAGCCAGTGGTGCACACGCAGGTTTTTGGTGGGATTATTGGAAGACAATTCGTGTGCGAGGTGTAGATACAGGAACGTCTGACGGTGGTCAGCTTGAAAAGAATGAAGAGACAGGGGGAGGAGGTTGACCCGGGCTTTTCTTTAGGCGTGCCCATTTTCTTCTGTCCTTCTCATAGATAAGCTCACAGAGAGTGGGCGAGACAGAAGGAGAGGGAGAATTGGCTCTTTCAGCCTTTAGATTTCATTTCAGTCAGTTCTATCTCTTCAGAACAATGCCAATGGAAAAAGCTTATCAGGAGAAGTCTGAGGCGCAGAGGCCCCATAGCAATGTGCCGAGATCGCTCCCATACATCCTGCTCTTTTATTTGTCCGCTCCTTCATGGCCTGTTAAGTGTATTTACTCAGAGCGGTCACATTATATGGACGGGACGTCCCCCGACCTGCATCCCGATTCTGCTGGGATTAACTCGTCGTAGGAGAGAAAAGAAATGGTATCGCTTTTTTTCTTTGAAGTGAACTCCTGCTGGCCATGAAAGGATCTGGAAAGGGCAAAGTAAACTCAAACAGCCTTTCAGACACAGTGGATGGACAAATATGGAAACCTGGAACAGTGTTTTAATACGAAGAAGCAAATAACCAGTTAGGCTAACCTTTGCCTTTTGAGGAGCTTTTATCATTCACGTATCTCTAAAAGGGTTTATACAAGGGTTCTTTAAAACTTATTTTATCTCTATTCATCGAGAATAATAATAAATACAGTTTTCTACAGTCAGTCATCTTTCCTTGCGAGGTATTTTCCACATGATGTATCATTTCAATAACATCAGCAACACATATTGGTTAAGTGTGTAGCCACTGATGCACCACTGCTTTCACATCACATGAAAATGTTCTTCCCCTTGAAACTTCTTTGGTGGAAATCTGATCAGATCTGGACTATAAGCTTTCTCAGACACGAAGAACCATAAAAAAGACTCCGAGTTACTCTTCATTACTTGTTCACATGAACAAACCTAAAAAGCCTTTCTAAGAACTCGAACAAAGTTTTTAAATATAAGAAGAACCAGTGTTTTAAATGTTTTGTAAATTGTAAATTAGTTTTTCATGAGGAATTTCTCTGCTTTATTCTAATATATATGTTAACTTTTATATTCTTATTTATTCTTTTCCCGAGCATTTATGAAGTAAATTTGAATGTTGCTCGCAGGCCTCAGGTAGACTCAGCTAGCGCCTAATTTCTTTAGCACAAAGAAATGATCCACAGCAACAAGCTTCCAGCTCTTACAGAGCGTAGATTACATTTTTTTCTGCAAATAATCACCATATCTGTGCATATGAAATACTTTTATAGTGTTTACTATGCCTTTATTTTTCACTCTGTCACTTTCAATAAGCCAAAGAATATAGCACGGAGTTCGCACCTCCCCCTCCGCATTCAGGCATCCTCTCCGTTCATAATGATAAGAATCCAGGTGCCGCTGGAGCCGGAGTTGAGTGAGATTAATGGCAATGGGAGGGATGGAGGTGACGGACCTCGCCAAGCATGATTAACAATGACACATTCATGAATTTCAGCTCTGTTTGGATATCTTTCTATGGTAATTCATCGCATTGGTTGCGAAAACACAATGAGAATCCAAAACATGATCTTATGAGGAAGACAAAGTGAAAACATCATAGGCATGCTGAAGTGAAAGCGTCACATTGTGGTCTGTGAAAATATTCATATATGAATTCATTTAGCACAGCCGTCTGTCCTAATAGCTGCAAAGAAAATAGTGGGCTGAAGTAACATGTACATCGAGATCTTCATAAAGAAAAAAAAATCTGTTGTTGTAAAACCTTAAGCATATTTTTTGTTTCTAAGATGAAAGATGCAGGCTGATTAGCCGTAACTTGTGTAAGCTATAAGTAGGGCTCTACTAAATTCACTAAATACTAAATTCACAGACTTGTCCACATGGGAGTCTTTAAATAACACTCATTAATTGAATTATAGATTGAATTAAAGCTACAATAAACAGCACAACCTTCCTTAAAGGTAAATGTAAAACTAGAGC
>JAYDZG010000021.1:8887310-8903522 GCA_034509265.1 Microcambeva bendego
GCTCGCCCTGCAAATGTCTTCAGGAAAACAGGCAGTTGGGGAGGACCGTGCACTGTCCGGTCTATCTGAATAACCTTTAGATGAATTAGAGGCATCTGGGTCGACTGTGAGACCCCCTCTGAATACATCTTCAAAGCCCCGGCTAATAGCAGCGCACAGCTGGGATTCAGGCCATCAGATTGATCGGGCCTGTCTTAAAGGGCAATTAAAGAGGGATAAAACACCTCAAGCTAAGATGTGGTTAAAAAGCAAGCCTTTAGCCTTTTTTCCCTTTTTCTCCAGTTCAGAGCATCTCTGAGTATTGATCAGGGCTGAATTAGCAGCATTGAGCTGATTGCTGTGTGGGCTTTAATAGTTTTTCATTGTCACTTTTTACTGCCTGAGTTTTACATCATTTTTGTGATCGTGGCGTAGTCAGTGCGGGATTGCTTTTACTAGCTTAATTTGTATAGGACAAATTAGGTTTTCTTGCAGCATCTATTTGCTGAGCTCTTCTAAAAACTGAGGAGCTGAAAATCTAGTTGGTTATTTGACTTACCGCGCAGGCCTTGGGTTTCCTTTTTCAATTCTGTTTACCTTACGTGTGGACTTTGGTATGATCTTGCTCTGGCCATATTGAAAATTCTACTTTTTTCTGTATCGCATTATCATGTCAGTACTGTGTAGAATGTGTTATGGTTGGACCAGTCCTGCCAGTGGGCTTGAGGCAGGAATACACCTGGGAACTGCAAGTGGGCTTGAGGCAGGAATACACCTGGGAACTGTTGCAGCTTACTGACACCCACTCTAATAACTGGCCACATGTTACCCAACATGTGGATTAACTCTATCGCATGCAACCGACTTCTGCCTTGTTCAGACTGTATTAGGGCAGTAGTAAGACATACCTTGCCCTGCTCAAAACCAGCTGTAACTAAAGGTAAACAAATATTACACCATTGTGTGGGGTTACAGGTAAAAAAAAGGTTGATATTATGATTTGTGTTTTTTTTGGTCTGTTTATTACTACCATGTCTATAAGGGTACATGTGTTTTTTGGGTGAGCTGCTGAAGAGATAAACAATATTTTTGGGGATACTGTGAGTAGAGCTTTGAGCTATCCAGTTGATGATTACTGGTTCAAATGCAGGCTCTGTTGTGCAACACCTGATTGGCCCTAGGTACCGTGTTGGGTCTGCTTCAGGGCTGCCATACAATGGCTGACCCCAGCTCTGACTCCAGCTTTCAAATATATACATGTATATTGATGCTGTCTGATGAAAAACCATATCTCCAAAAACATTTCAGGAGAAGTAAAAAAACCTCTGTCCGTCACAGTAAACTTTAAACAAAATAGAAAGCACATTTTAAATTCATTATGGTACATTTGCTAATGCATAGCTTGTCTAGGGAGATTTGTAGTACGAACAAGACAGACTACTTGCAAAAAATTACATTAACTAGTTAGTTTTTGTTAGGTTAGCTGCCTGAAGTTCACTGTCTAGTCAATACCAGTGTTCTGTCTATTTCTCCTGCACATTGAAATGTATTACCAAGCATGTGCAAAAGGGGAAGGGGGCGAAGTAATGCGGTTTTCATGGACAGGTCTTGCATCTAAATGGAGGTACTCATTAAAGGTTTTGGGATTTTCATCCCTTCATTGGTCATTTGGATATTCTCTGTTATCGACAGAGATTTATACCCACAATCAACACATGTAAAGAAGTAAAAAAACCAAAAAGTGAACATACATTTTTTATTGGACAGCAAATACCTGTAAATATGAAGAATAACGGCAATGATGCCTTTCTTAATTATGTTTATAACCACTTTTTCCTGGTTAGGGTCACAGTCGTCCCAATTCCACCATTAAGGACTTAGAGAAAGAAATGAATACACCGTACTGGATGGCAATGCACTTGCAGGGCTTTGGCCAAGTCACCCCAACTCCATAGCCAGATAATCATGTCTGTTTGAACACCCCTACTGTGCCACAAAAGTGAATCACGTTAAGGAGAGTGATAGGAGCTTCAAATCCAGATATTTATTTGAGTTGAACAATGTCTTTTATTTGTTTGCTTTGACAGGATGAAACCATTTGGCTGACATGCAAATAGACTAACCATGGACCACTGATTTCGTGTGACATGTAAGGGTAAACATTGAAGGAAGGAGTCATTTAAATCAAATGCAAAAATTAACAATGTTATGCGTGGTGTGCAGGGTTCCTACACACCCGATGCTAACATGATTTTGGGCATATTTATTCTATTTTTCAAGGCAAAGCCAGCCTACATGTCTCTGCTGCTTAAAAACACCCCAAAACAACCACGAACATGTATTACTGTTGGGATAGTACTAGCCAGGTTATATGCAGTGCTAGTTTTCACACTATAGTTCTTGCTGTTCAACCAAAATAACTCAATGCGTGTGTTTTGCTACTCTTTAATGCAGCCTTGAGTGCTAGAGCCAATAAAATAGACACTGGGCTCCTTTAAAGTCACCATGTGGTTCTGTCCTATCTTTCTGACCAATTACCTTCTTGCAACTTGCCCAGATTCATGCCATGACACAAGGTTCCTATAAGATCTGTTCTTTGTTCAGAAAGAGGTTTAAACTCCAGGACCTTTTAGACACAGGTGTGCCTTCTCGAGATCCCTATGTCCAATGAATACCAATTACACCAGATGGACTCCAGTTCTAGAGGTGTCTCAAGGATAATTAAAGCAAACACGATGCACCTGACCACAATTTGGAGTGCCTTAGCATAAGGTCTAAAAACTTTCATGAATAAGAAATGTCAGTTTTTAAATTATTGGTTAGTTTTTAAAATTACTGTTTAATATATGTAAATTGTAGGTAATATTTCCAGGCTAATTGTATTAGTTAAAAATAAAGCACTTATTTCAAAATGAATTATCATTAAAATTATATCTTTAGCACTTTCTTTCTTCTGATGCATGCTGTGTTTGACATGGGTACTACTGTAGAAACCATAAACAAATCTACACCAAAAAGGCATAACATTATGACCACCTTCTTAATACTGTGTAGGTTCTTTTTTATCTCCCTGAACAGCCTTTCAACTTGATCTTTTATCAAACCCAGTATTAAGTTCTTCAGCAGTTTGTGTTACACCTCGCATGTTGGATCGGACCACATGGGCCAGACTTTCCTCTCAACATGCATCAGTGAACCTTGACCACCAATGATCCTGTAGCTGGTTTACCACTCTTCCTTTTGGACCACTTAACCCTAAACTAACCTTGATAGTAAATCATAGTGAATTATAACTAGCCTTGGTAAAGATCTACATGACAATCCCGTACTGATAAACATTTAAAGACACGTTTGCAGGAAGAATAGGACAAAATAATTAGGGCAGAGCGGGGGCAAGCACTAGCCATGGCACCCAAGGAGCAGAAAGGGGTATCTTGTTTAAGGGCACTTCAGTCATGACCTGTCAGCTCTAGGAATCAAACCGGCAACCTTCCGATCACAAGCCCATTTCTATAACCACCCCGCCACGGAAAATCCCAAATGTCCTGGAAAGGATGTCGGTTTGCTGAGTCACGGGGTTTGTTACATTTGGCAAAGAGAAACCAGAAACGTAAAGGCCGCAGAGAAGGTGCAGAAAGCACTCCATGTAGCAGAGCTCTTCATTTCTGCTAATCCACCTTGGCAGTGTTTCAGAGGCAGCGATTCAAAACGTGGAGATGGCTGTGAACGGCTGCGTAATATACGTTTTCCCATTTGATTACACAAGCAATCGTGTTGCACTTAATAAATGTTGAACTGTGCTTAGGAAGCCGGCCGGATGCATATGCAAACATGGACGTGGATGTGGGAAAGCCTCGGGCTATGGCTTTGCACAGACTGAGCTGGAGATGATGATTCAGATCTGTTTTAACAGTTCCGCTGTAACTTGATGTGAAGGATTAAAAAGGTGAATGTAAATAATCATTAGTTGGAAAAACAAGCATGAAGGAAAGCGACTGAGAGCAGATAAAAAATATATAAATAATTTTCACTCATAATTTCTTGCTTGCTAAAATGGATTTACTGTCTTACTAATTTGTTTTCCTTTGTTTGTTTGGGTTTTTTTTCCCCCTTTCTTGTTACAGCGAATCATCTGTTTGGAAAAAAAGCTCTGGTTTAGAGCTTGATTTATGCCTTTTATGTTTTGATAAAGATTCACACAAATCTAAAACATATGTTAGGTCTGCGTGTAGGTGTAGGAGGCAGCTCAAGTTGTGGAAGCGCTGCACCTTCTGCATACGTGATGTTAATTAGGCAAGAGTTAATCATTGATCTTTGAATGTACCATATGCTCCAAAACATTAAAAGTCTGGGTGACTCATGGTGAATTGCTCAATTACATTCTATTAGCATTATTCCTCTCCAAAAGATGAAATTACGAGTTCCCGCTCTCTCGCTCGCTGTCGCTTGGTCTTCGCCTGTGTGTAAACACGTTTGATGGTTTGATTTTAATCTGTCATGCTCCTTCAGTCAAGTGTGAATATTATGCGCTTAATGTAGTGTATGATTACCCGCAGGAAGGCTTCATGCAAATGGAAAAGTGAACTTCGCTCGAAAGCGTCATGCGAACTTGTAACTTATTTATTCAACATAATATGTTGGCACAAAAATCAAGTTTTGTTTTAATAAGCAGTGCATATTTTTATTTACTTAAATTCGAGCATCGTTTCTTATCCAGTTTCAGTCATTTTAAGCTTTTTTGTTTAATTAGTCGGCTTTAAATATACACTGGTCAGTATTTCTGGTCTTAAATAGGAAAATATTGTGAAACTGGCAATTAATTATTGAATAATCAATTGTTATAGCTTTGTGATTCAAGCTAGTGCCCCCAAGAGCAATTTATCACTCTCACATTACATTGCTCATACAAAAAAAAATTGAATACTCTCATTACTCAATACTCATTGAATACATCAGTCTTTACAGAATTGTTTTTAATTTAATTATGACCTCTGCTGACTGATGCCACATGTACAGAGGCAGGAAACGGTGCAAGATTAGGGTGTGTCTCTCCATACACAGTGCTGATCCATATATGCACGCGGTCATGCATAGATGCATACGGCCTGCTGCCCTTAGGTCCACATTAGTGGAGAGGAAGCATGAAACAATAGTGCAATTAGAGGTGCTAAAAAGTCTCAAGAATTTGGAAGAAAATTCCATACGTCTGTATCTTCTGTGAGAACAGTTGTGCCGCAGTGAAGGCAATCTCAGCTCTCAATCTCAGATGCTTCCTTGTTTTTCAGTCAGAGTACTGATCTAATTTAAGATATCTTACTAGGCATCATTTTAAGGCATCTTGGATTTCAAACAGCATACTTCTCAGGAGAGCATGGGATGATGTGAAAAATGTCTATGTGAAGACTTTTGTGTTTGCATGCGTTATCTTTCAGGTCCGCATTCAGGTGGTCGTTTTTGTTGTCTAGAATTAGAGCTCAGCACTAGATTCTTGGTCTGTGTTTAACTTGTTTATGCAGGAATCTTTTTTTTAATAAAAGTCTTAATGAATAAGTGTTTTATATCAGTTCCACCACATGCAAGTTCATTTTGCTGCTAGCACTGGAAGGAACTAAATTTTGGAGTTACTAATGGCAGACACGTTAGGCTACTAAACAGGGTTATTAGAGTATTGTTTTGCATTATTTATTTATTTATTTTTACTTGCGAGCACTATAAATTGGATTTTTCCTCAAGTAAAATCTTCCTTATCGCAAAAATTCAGCTCTTCCATGATGGATTATTAGCTTGTTGTTTTAATTCTTGCTCTTGCTTTTTGAATCTTGTTACGACCACGCACCAATTTCTCAACCTGCAGAATGAAATATCTTCCGGATGTAGGAAAGCGGGGGCAAATGGGCTCTGTTGGTACTTGGAGTGAAAAATTCCCACTTTTCCAGCACACTGTGTGTGTGTCTGTTTAAGTAGGCCAGTAAAATTGATGGCCCAGTGCTGCTAGGTGACCTACATACGCAAGCCTGGGCAGAACAGATCCCTGAACACACACGAGTGGAGCTGTAGGTGTGAGCAGTTGTACTGCCCGTGTGCTTCACCACAAAAGCTGATGTTTACGGGAATGGCACTTATGAGAGAATGGGATGCTTCTGGTTTCTCCACTGGTGCCAGTGCTTCTAAATCTCTTTGTAATGAAACCAGTACTAGCAATTGTGTCAGCTCAGTTTTAAAAAAATAATTAACTAGGAATTGCTGATGTTTACTCATAGCTTCAAGCTACCAATGTATCATATGGCAAAACTGTACATTTAAATGCTTATTTATTAATTATAATTTAATGTTTTTCATTCTTTAGTTACATTCATGACAGGACAGGTAATGGCTGGTTACAGAAGATTTATAAGTTCACAGTTTTGTATCTCCAATTCGCCTCTCTGCATGTCTGGACTACAGAAGAAAACTCATTGAGTTATGGGGAGAACATTCAAACTCCACACAGGAGATTGAACCTGGCCTTCTTGCTGTGAGGCAACTGTGCTACCCACTGAGCCACCATGCTGCCCGTTAAATAATTATCAACCATACTGTGTTTTGGACATAGCTTCTGGTTTATAATCACGTCATCTACTACAGATTTTCATCAGTGCTAGTAGGTGTGTACTATCAATTATTGAAAAAATAGTTAGGGGGCACCATGGTGGATCGTGATCCGCTTGTTGCTTTGGCATAGGTTTTACGCCAGATGTTCTTTCTGACACAACTCTAGTTGCACTTGTTTATGCATGAAAAAGATCAAATTATCCTGGCAGCATGTTTTTGGATTGTGAGAGGAAACCAGAACACCCAGATAAATCCCATGAAGACAGGGGAAGAACATGCAAACACCACACAGTAAAGGCCTGGATTGCCCCAACTGCAGATCAAACCCAAAGGGCTCTCCAATGTGTGTGCAAAAATACCAATCCTTTCTTATTCACATATACTTCAGTGTATTTGCACATGAGGTTGGCATGTAGAGAGCACGACTCAATCTATGTGCTCCTCCAGGGTTTCTGATGTTTATTTCAGGCATTTTTCAAAAATCAACTCTTTATTAAACGTATATTCCTTTTCATTCAACACTTGTATAATCTGCTTTTCTCATATACAACCCAAGAAAACAGAAGACTAGCGTATAAAGCATCAGTGAAGTGTTCCCCACTCTTTTCCACTGAACTTCTTGTGCATATCTCAAGGACAACCATTCTAGCATCTCAGCTCCAAAGTCATAAAAACCCAATAATGAGCGGTCTTGTAATGAGATCTATTGGTTTAGCTGTTCAGAAGTATACTGCTGGGAATTTGGAATGGCTAATTAGATCTAATGATTGAGGTCTCCTGGCCCATGTGAGAGCTAAAAGAGATGGGGTGAAAAGATCTGGATGCATTATTCAGCAGCAGATTAAGGTGAAGCTCTGTCTCTCTTTATGCTCACTGGCGGGGATTAGTTAAGGTAGACAAAGTTTGTCACTCACTCTGTATCAGTGCCATGACTAAAATTAAGTGCATCCCTTACTAGAGCATCAATTATTCAAAGTTTTTTTTGTCAATTGTCAACAATTAATATAATAAATATGAGTTGAATAACACAGTCTCCATCCTGGAATCTGTTAGTGGATGGACAGCAAGTGAACTTTTTATCCTCATAGTTAAGAAGTGTAAAGTGAATTTGAGCAAAGGTTGGACTAAAAAACAGTTGAATTGTCACCGAGAAGCCTGAATTTGATCTGTGTAGAGAGGGCACTAGTGTTGCTCACTTTGTGATGTCACATGTTTTGTTCGCAACGCTTCGTAAGGGGATTCTTCCTGGAGATGCAATTGGTGACTGTAGAGGAGTGAGAATTAGATTAGTGGACTGTATAATCATTAGTGGTTTTACGTGTATTGCTTTTAGGAGACATTTTTAGCCAAAGCGACTTACAATTGTTCCCTAATTTATCCCGAGGGAAATTACTGAATGATTTTATTAGGGAACGGTACATCTACAAAACAGTGGTTAATGTGAACAATCAAATCAGGTAACGAGGTATCAGGTAAGAATTGGGTTAATAATAATACTAACCATTAAATAATATTTATTCCACCACACAATGACTGTATTTGCCCATAAAGTTTAAAATTAATGCAGATTCATAATTAATTTACCATTTTTTATTATATGTACACATTTGTGTGAATAGAACAACAGCACCCTTCGTTTTTTTCCACTCCTCTCTTAATTTGTCATGCCAATTGCTTCCTTTGAAAAATTTCTATCATGGCTTTCGCCTTGATGTGTCTTCTGTAATTAAGGCCCAAATTGTTTTGATGCTGGTGTAATCACATTAGCCTTTGCAGAGGAGAAGGGTGAAATTGGACTTGTTGCTCCAGCACTTGCGAGAAGGCAGCAGCCTGCGTGGAGTTTATGGATTATGAAACAAAAAACTGTCAAAACGCATAGCGCTCAAAGCTCCCTCCCATATGGTGTCCCATTACCGAGCCTGTCAGAGCCAAACATGTCGCCTCAGACACAATCAGCTTGTCTTTCACGTAGTTAAAGACAGAAATAAAATAAATGCTGGGAAATCACACAATTACATGGGAAGTGTCTCAATTTTGTTTGAAATGTTTGGCTTTTCGGTAGAAATTTGGTGACTAAAATTTGAATTATTTTATATTCCAATTATTCAGATTAGTGTACTTTCATATCAGTAGCATTTTTTCAATTTTGTCATGTCCAATTACCTTATGGCATTGCAATCTATTTACTGCTGCTGACCTCCACTCCTGACCAAGAAGAGTCGTGACTAACATTCTCCACCTCCAACACATGTCCTGTAGCCGACTGCATCTTTTCACTTGCCCGTATTCAAATGGCACTTAGCATCTGCAGAGTCACACAGTGATCTCAGTTATCCCTCGCCCCTCGTACTGGTGCCAGCAGTAATGATCTCAGTGGAGTAAAATCACCTCCGGCATCCAGCCCAACAAATGTGCCAATTATTGTTCATGTAGGTGCCCAGCCTGCTTGCAGCAGAATTGAGTTTTAGATTACATGTACTTACTTTATTTATTCATGTACTTACCTGTTTACATACTTCATTTCTTTATTTCCTTATTATTTATTTAATAACAAAGTATTTACTTATTAAGTTTCTTTATTCATATATTTTTGAGTACTTATTTACTTAATTGTATTCCCTTTCTATTACTTTATTTACTTTATATATTTATCATTTATTGACTTACTTTATTTACATATTTACTAACTTTATGAATTTACTTTATATTTGGATTTATTGACTTACTTTATTTATTTACGTATTTGTGTATGTTATATTATTTATTATCTATTTCATTGATTTACTTATTTACTCACATGTATTTATTTATTATTTATTTACTTACTTTATTTACATATTTACTAACTTTATGAATTTACTTATTTATATTTTGATTATTTATTGACTTACTTTATTTATGTATGTATTTGTGTATGTTATATTATTTATTATGCATTTGATTGATTTACTTATTTACTCACATGTATTTATTTATTATTTATTTACTTACTTAATTATATATTTACATTATATATTTATTTGCCAGTTCTAGTATGCTAGCGTGTTATCCTGCTGTACAACCAGAGCACCCATTACATCCAATTTTAATGGTCCGCTGACATATCACAACACCTTACAAGCTAATAATGTAGGTATCTGTCGACACTGGCTTCTGTTGAGGAAAGAAAATCACACATTTTTGCACCCTGGCAGTAACTACAGTCCCAATCAAACTCTCTTCTTGCACAGATTCTCTTTTACATCTTTTTCTGCTTCCTCTTGTTTTTCTTCAAGCCGCCTCTCATCCAAGTCATTATAATGTAGCTGGATGGCTGCTACAACAATCGATTACGCTGTCTACTCTCATTTACTTTACAAGCGTTCGAGGTTCTACAGCGCTTAGAGAGTGGCGATTTTTCTCCTTGTCTGTCTACTTTTTGATTAAGAGGATGTGTAAATAAGGCCGCAAACTTCCATCAGTGCACGCCAATCTATGTATTGACTCTTAAGGATCATTTTGACTATTCCTTGCAGAGTTGCTGGTGATAAAGCATAAAGTCTCATCATCACATCGGTGCTGGAGAGAGAACGACAACCTGCCGGGCAGGAAAAAATGAAGGGGCATTGACAGATTTTCTAGGGCTTCTCTTTTCTGCCTTATTAATGGAGGAGAATACAGGCCCATTTATCAGGGTCAGAGGAGATTAATGGATGGTAGCTTGATTTTACTGTGCCATTTGATGTCTCTGCATTAGAATAAAGAAATTGTTTCTTCTAAAATAAACTCTCGTGAGATTTAAAGTTAAATAATTTAGAATGATGTCTGGGGCATTTTGAATGTGATGCCTATGGGAAAGCAACAAGTAGTCTAATAGTCAACATACATAATGTGGCGAAGAGCAAAGGGATGTCCCCCTGCTTTCATCATCAGCAATGGAAGCGGGGTATCCCACGATGCAGTATGTCCAATAAGGGTTCGATCCGGGATTAATGATAAATTGTGATTAAAGTATTAATGTTTTTGTGTTAATGTTAGGTTGTGTTAATGTTAGGTTGAATTTGTAAAGTTTTGTTAAGCCTGCTGTGTTTGGTGACCTTTCTGTTTGGTTTTGTCATTGAAGCATCATGAAAGAGCAGAGATGTTTCCATAAGCTTCACCAATGGCACACATTGTCTAGTCACATTATTATGACCCATTATGACTGTACTTTCGATAGCTGAAGTGTGTAGCACATAAAGGTTCATTGGGTATATAGGTGTAAACATCCTTGAATTCAAAATATTCCTGTGAAATTAATCAGCATTGTTTTAAAAAGGCCGTCACGACACTATCAGTTATTTTCCCCATTTAAACTGTTCAATTATTTCAGCTATCAAACTAAAATAAATACAGTGAAACCGTGCTCATTTGCAGTTCAACATTTGTGGAACCTTTGTGGAAATGCTAATATCCTCCACATTTTTTATGTATTTTTTATTTAGGCATTTTAATGCTAAATTATTTAGAACAATAGAATTTACTAATTTTGTAATAAACATTCATATATAAATTCAGCTTAATTTCTACATAAAATCAACTGCGGAATGGTGATATGCACCTGTACAATTTCAGACACAGAGGCGGGACGATTGAAAGTAGCCAATCCGTGAGCGTTATTACTTCCAGCATCATAACAGTTCACCACGTGTAGAACAATTGGGACTGTTTTACTGAGTGATGTCACTTTTTGCATTTGATTCTTCCAACAACAATAAGATTTTGTGCACCTGCTCTGCATCGGTCCCATCCAATGAGCTTTTAATCATTATCCTCATTGATAAATATTATTTATTAGTGAGTACCCATGCATTTTATTGTATTTTTTAATAAAATAAAAATACATTGCATTTTCCATACTTATAACAGAAATAAATCATGCTTGCATGAATGACAGTACTTACAAATATGGGTAACAAAACAATATTGTCTTGTTTTTAAATTAAATTGATCAGGATAGTACATTATGACACTAACAATGACTTTTACCATTTAGACTTGGGTTATTTCAGTTACTAAATAATATCAAACCTCTAAATAATATCCAAATATAGACTTTGTTTGATGTATGGAGCTGCTTTGTTCACTTGCTGTCTACCTAGGCAGCTTTTAAGTAGTGAGCGTTCTATTAAGTCATCGCCTTACAAGTCAGGTTATTCGAACATGCTTTCTAGCATGCCATTCAGAACAATGGGACGAGGTTGTACAAATGTTAGCACTTTGAATAATGTTTACCGAAAGTGCTTAAACTTCTCTGATGAGCCTGAACTAAACACTCGTACACCTTTATACACATTAAAATATTTATATAATAACATGTGAAAACAACTCATGTCCTTCCTGAATGAGTGAGCATCCAATGCTGACTCGTTCTTTGCTGATTATAACATTAATATTTGATGGTGACTTAGTAGGCAGGATTATAAGGCATCTAGGATTTCGAACAGGTCCTTCTTTGGAGTGTTCAGGGAATGATGTAAAATGCTGCCTAGGTTTTCGAACACACCCATATTGTTTAGTTAGATAGGTACTCTGTCTAGCATTTAGGGATTAGAGATTTAGGGACCCCTGTGGTAGAAATAACATACCGCAAGCAAGGAGATTCAAATAGTCAGTGTAACTATTAATTCATTCCTTGCACTGATTTAATCTAATCCATTTTATATTAGTACAGAGTGAATCATTTTAAATGTGTTTATTAAGGTTTTCAGATATTTTGATGTGTCTCATATAGGGCAACTCACACAACTCTTGAACTCAGACATAGGTAAGCCTAATGTAAATGCTTTAGAAGGAGGTAGACAGTGATGCACTCCCATGATTGTCCAACATTAACCACTTTGACTTTTTTACTGCTTACCACTAACCTTAAAGTTCACCCTGATTGAACTTTGAACCTCTTTTAAAAGCCGCCAGTGTTTGGATGACAGAGACAGAAGCGAAGCACGGACCGATTCTCACCGTTCCACAAAACCCTAATGTTGGATTCCACTTTTAAATTAGAACCGTGTAAGTAAAAGTCAGCACGGCGACTAGTGGGCTGTGAAATAGGGAGACCAGGTTTGAATTATAGATAGCAGTCCCACCTTTACTAATCCTGGAATCTCTTGTCGCGGTTTCGTAGCTCTTTAATAAGATTTAATGCAGCATTTGATTGAAGCAATAAAGTTTCATTAACCCGCTTCCTGTTTTTAATCTTCTCACGTCTATGAATGTTAGGCATCTATTTTTAGTTTTTAGTTTTTATAGCTTCAACAAAACATTTAATGAAAAACTCTTGTGTATTGTTTTGAAGGTAGCTGTTTTGGTCTAGAGCCAGCAATGAGCGGTTCTAATGTTTACCATGTGAAAGGCTTGAATAATTCAATGTCCTGCGAAAACAGCCTCAGACTGAGACTGTGGTCTGATTAAACTAACAACAGAACAGACAAACATTATATACATTTATAGTATATACAATTTTGGAAAAAAGAGACCACTTCCCAGTTTCTCTAGTTTAACAAATGATGGGTATATACAGTCCAGATTTAGCTCCATCTGATTTCCACCTTTTTGGACCACTCAAATAGGCAATTAGGAGAAGAAGATTTTCATGGTTATGATTTGAAAGCAGTGGAGCATCAGTGGCTACACACTCAACCAGATTTACTGATGACATTTAAATAGTATGACTCTCAAAGGAAGGTGAATATAAAAAGTTTTAGCTTGTTTGGAAGCTGGGGTCAGCATGCAAGAGGGTTAAGGGCGTTCCACAAGGGCCCATGAATCAATCCCACAATCTCTACCCACTCTACTACTACTGCCCTATATGTTAGTAGTTCACCTTTTTCAGTTGAGGTTAAAAATGACAGGGATACAGATTTGTTAGTGTATTCACACACACACATACAAGTTTGTGAGAAAGATTGCAGGCAATCATCTGGAAAAGACAGCTTTTTTTCCCCTACCGTTATTTAATATGCATAGCACAATCTACGTGCCATCTCTCATCCAGGAAGGATACGCCGCATCGGTAATAATATCTGATTCGGTTGTGTACCTCTTCCCCTCAAATACATCGAACGGCTCTGAGCACCGTCGGCTGTTTAAGCAAAGGTCAGTGGAAGACTCATTGATTTAGCATTTTAATTTTATTTGTGCTGGGCTCCGAGGGGGGCTGGCATTAAGCGTGGCGGAGGCGCTTTGTTTTGTAAGAGGCTGCGAATGTCTGGGTGTCTGCGGAGACCAGGCCGGCTTCGCTCACCGCTTAATAAGTGTGAGATGCCACCCAGACGCCTGTGTAATAGCCACTAACACTTATTATCCTGCCCGAGATTGGAAATCCGCATGTTGTCATTGAGGGATCTTGAAAAAAGTTAAAGAAGGGAAAACAGAGTGAAAAAAATATAACACTACGCCCTCTCACATACCCAGACTAAACACAGACGTCTATTTTTTTTTTTCTTATATTGTTCTCGACTAGCACCCTCCGTTTGGAAATGTACAGCTTCAGATGGCTGCAAACAGCTTGTTCGGTTCACTCGGGCGGCTAAATGAACGCAACGATCCTTTAGGGGGTACAGACACCAAACTCAGACAAAAGAACTCTGTCCTGCTGACACGTTGAAGCAGATGTTGTTTTGTTCTGCGCCGGCCTCTCCTCTGTCTGACTTTGCCTGGACCGTGGAGAGGCCTCTGTGTAATGCTACTTCATTAAGCAATAGCGTTAGCCGGCACACCAGCCTGCCTCGTCATTTAGCGGTCAGGAGACTGGTTGTGATCGTCTGTCTCTTACAACAGTGATCTGGAAGCTCATTATGCTGATACTGACCGGAACTCTGACTCAGATGAACAGGGAAGTCGGAACCCTCACATGAAGTATATAGGAAGATGGAAAGGTTAAAGGTCACTTGTGTGCTGCTTTAACCTCGGGATTGCCAGGTTTTACACATATTAAACACTCAAGTCATAGCTCCTTATGCTGCAAATGCATTCTTTCATGTCAAATAAGCATTTGCATTAAGAAGTAATGGATACTACACAGCATGGTATGCCAAATTTCACTTAGTGTATCTGTTGAAGGGTCTATATGGCTAACAGTATGTGGACACCAATTCTAATCATTCTAGCCTCTCCCATATCTACCAAGTTTATAAAGGAAACATATATACTTTGAAGTGCTGGTCCCAAGGTCTGATATACAGGAAGGGCATCCGGCAAAATAATGTGACGAAAGGACTCAATCATTACTTTTGTCATTGCTTTATGGGTCAGGATTGCTAGGGGTCTGATTCACTTGATGAAAGGCAGGAAACACAACAATAGGTTGTCAGTCCATCAAACGGCAACCACACACCCTTTTAAGTAGCTCAAGTAGACCTGCCTGCATGTTTTTGGTCCGGTGTGAAGAGCTTGTGAAGGGAATCCATGTAGATATTTCTATTTTTATTTATTTGTTTTCATGTCTGGGGAGGCTTAGTTAGTAGCTTAGTTGGTAGCACTGTCACCTCACAGTCAAAAGGTCCTAGGTTCGATCCCCAGGTGGGGCAGTCCAGGTTCTTTCTGACATGTGCACAGTCCTTCCACCCCTTCTTATTTACTCATATTTCGGTGGACTTGTGCTTGAGGCCATGATCCTACATGGATGAGCCCAGTCACATCACAGCAAGAAGGTCCTGAGTTTGATCAACAGGTGGAGGCAGTCTATTGATTCTTGTGTAATGAGTAACTATTGTTTCTGTCATGAATGTAACCAGAATATAAAATATGAATCCTAATAAACAAAAATAAATCTTTAATGTCTCAGGCTACTAACCAGGGTTCTAAAACTGTCTGTTTTTCCCACCCAGCAGACTAGGAGCCAATTTTGTCTGCTGCAGGAAAAGCCAATTGTGCCTTCTTGGTGGCTTTATTTAATTAAAAATAAATGTAATATTATTTCTGCTGAGCAAAGTTAGGAGAGAGCATCTAATCATGATGCAATGGGTATGTCAAAGCTCCTCTTGAGAACATGTAACATTATAAGTTCAGCAAAGTTCTACCTCATATTTGGGGCAAAGCTGATTACAGTTGCTATGCCTCCTGTTGCTGTATATTGACTGCTCTAATTAAAAATGCATCACTCCTGGCTGCTTTGCATCAGCACTGCTAGTTGAATGCTGGGTTATGACATTTATTATAAAGGTTATTAAATGAGTTTTCAGCCACTTCTGTCACTACAAAGGGTATAAAGTCAATAAATTAAATGAATTACAATCGTTCTTTACCTTAATTGTCTGTTTTACCATTATGTTCCACTTGTCAGAAAGAATCAGGTTCACTGGACTAAAGGAAGGAAACACATCGGCAGGTCGCCAGTCCACACACTTTTATGTAGCTCTATTTAACATGACTGTTTTTTGGGCTTGTTGGGAGAAAAAAGGGTAAAAAGAAAATGTAGCACCCGGAATAAAAGAACGTAGCAACTCATGTACATGACAAACACAGAAAAGGAATCAAACTCATGCCCTCCTTGCTGTTAACCACTACCCACTGCCACTCTAGGTTGGACAAATTAGAACATAGAACATCTTTATTTTGTCATTACACATATACAGATGTACAGTACAACGAAATTCTTTTCTTCGCATATCCCAACTTTGAAAG
>JAYDZG010000021.1:8907288-8922954 GCA_034509265.1 Microcambeva bendego
GTTGTGTCAGTGTCCTTGGCAAAGGTCATTTACAATTTTGTGATGGCAGTATTAATTTTTTCAGAGTAGTACATTGAGATTTTTAAATGCCTTCAGTGCACCATAAAACCACATTCTGCGTATTATAAAGGCATGATTGTGGAAAAAGAGGTTACGCGTACTGGATTAGCTTGTCTGCAGTCCTGACCAGTCACCAATGGAGAATGTGTGGAGAATATTGAAATGAAAATATGATAATGAGGACTGTTGCATATCTTAGAAAGCATTCGCAGGAAGAATGGAACAAAATAAAATCTGAAAAACTAAATCACTAAATCCTTGGTCCTTAAACATATTGAAAGTGTAGAGAAGAGGAATGGTAACATTACAAAGAAGTGAATGCTTTACGATCTGTAATTTTTTAATAATTCTTAAAATATTTTCATATGTTTTTATTTAGCATTGTAATATAGGCAGTTTGAACAATTCCAAGACTTTAGTGCAAGTTTAGTATGTAAGGCCGATGGTAGTCAACCATATTTTTACATGTTGCAGCAATATGACCCTGCAATTTTAATAAAGGTCAAATAATAATAGCCATGGTATGATGAAGCCATAAAACTCTAACAGGTTGGCATTTAATGTATTATTTTTATTTTTTTGAAAAATGTAACTGTTAAATAACTAGAATTCTTTTTTGTGGGATCGCAAATTAAAAATAATTTGGGCTAATCAACTCCAGAGAGCTCCGGATTGCTGCAGAAATGAAATAGTGAAATCTTTTTTATTATTATAGGCTGGTGCAGCGAGGTCTTAAAGGGTACAAAAGCAGCAAATGTAGAAAAGGCTCCGGGGCTTCTGGGCATGAGACAGGTGGATCTGTCAAACCTAGTCCATGAGTGAAGCGGTGCAGGCGAATGAAGGAATAAGAAGGATGGAGGCATCACAGACAGGCACATGTGCCCATCACCCAAGGGCTTACCTGGAAAAAAAACTGGAAATAGGACATATTTAGGGTTATATGTGACCAGGAGTACAGAGTGGGATTCTGTCCAGCCTCCAGTCTAACATCAGCCTCAGGCGACAACAGGATGCCCTAATGGGCTTGTACGGTAAGCCGTGGTACGTGGAGAGGTCACGGTAATTGGGCATGAATTGCTCTCCTGCGTCCGCCCATGAGGGCATGAGCCAGCACCTCCCATAACTCACGTGATCTCTGGGATGTGGCGGGAGAGTCCACCTCTCCTTACTCCTGCTCCACAGAGGAATTAGCACAATTGACATAAGGGCAGTGACCGACATAACGGCCTGCACACTCGATGAATAACCACACTTAACCTTTGGGGTGACTGAACATGAAGGGCTTGTATATTTACACTCTGACTGGTGACACAGACAACAGCAGATCAGTCCGAGCTGTACCCACCTCCCGATAAACAGGGTCCACAGCATGGCCCACATCCGGCAAATTTCCATGGTTAAAAAGTCAAAGAGCACACACAGCTTTGAATTTTCTTCCACCCCAGAAAGAAGTACTTATAATAATTCAGTGTCACGCCGGGTCCGAGCGCTGTCCCGTGGATTGTTTATCCGTTGGCCTTTTATCAGCTCTCCCGCTTTTTATTTCTTTTTATCGCAGCAGGGACAAACGAGCGCCGTTGCTTCCCCTTTTGGGTTGTCTGACGACCCCCCGACCCCCAGGCTTATCTACAACATTCGGAAATGGCGTACTGGGTCTAAATATGGCAGGGCGCTCTCGCCTATCTTTTTTTTTTATGAATCATTTTTTCGTTTTGGTTCTCGGCCCTCCTTCAGCCGGTTTACCAAGAGGAGTATCGAGAGGAGCGTGGGAGCTCATCTGCACCAGGCTGAAAGTGACGGTCACGTGGGTGTTTTTCCGTCTGCGCGCCTGTGATTGGGTTTGAACGCGTGTTAGCGTCGAATTCTTATTTAGACAATCTTTCCGAGGACTAACTCGCTCGAGAGGTTTGAACGCTCCGGTTATTCAGGCTATCCATCGTACCGGAGTCGTAGGATATTCTGACAGCATTTTCAGGACGGATGAAAAACCTCCTAGCGGATACATTTAGCAATATGGAAAATAGTGTGTCACACGTTGAAACGGTGCCGAAGAAACAGCAAATATTTAGTAATGGGATTCAGATGCAGCGCTGGCTCTATGAATCTCATTAAACTGGCTTTGAGCTTTCGCCTCTCGGAGGAACACATTCATAGCTATTTTAATAATGCCCAGGTCTTCATCTCTTTAACAGCAAAAGAGCCCCCGCGCTGTACTGGATACATAATTTGCACGTCATTAGGAGCCAATAAAATGTAGATTGCTGAGTGACTCGATGACTCATTTACGTCTGCACCGTGCAATATTAGCAATCAACAGATATTTGTTGCTTTTCCTGTTCATATAATGGCTTCAATCGTGTGTTTTATTTCCTCTCTCTTCCCTTTTCTTGCCTCCTTCTTTCTCTTTTCCCCTCCTTCATCCTCTGTCCATCCTATCCTCCCTGCAGGATTCGGGTTTGTAACTTTCGAGAACGAGGATGTGGTGGAGAAAGTCTGTGAGATTCATTTTCACGAAATCAATAATAAAATGGTAAGTCAGTTTCACCTCAATCTTTCAGATGGCCGCGGGATTAATATTTGATAGCGGGGACCCGAGATGGTCGTTATAATGACCGATACGCCGGGAGACGCGGTGGCTGACTGGCCGAGAAGAAGGCTCGTCTAGCTTCCCTTGCCCTTCCCTATTCCTGAGTCTGGACCACACTACGATATTGCTTTGCACTGGCCACAAAGCATGAAATTGTGTCTTGGTGCCCTGTCCAGCAGACTGCGAGAAGCATTACTCCGGTTGCTATTCCTTGAGCCAAGGAGAGCTTGAAGAGGACCCGGCATTCATTTAAAGGCCTTGTTAAAAGTGCATGATGGGAAGATTGCGAGAAGATTTAAAACCATAGCCTTGGCAGCACCGGCAGTCTGCTACTAGACACCCTGCTTACTGTTTTATAGTATCTGCTGAATTTTTTATTTCTGCTGATGTTTTTCATCGTCCGGGTAGAATGAATGGTGCATGAGGGCCATGGTGCTGACCCCGAGGCTAAGACAGTAAGGACAGCATTTTGACTATCAAAGCATGCCGCATTAAATTTAGTTAAGGATACGAGCCACCGAAGGAACTCGTAAAAGCAGAATTGGTAATAGGACGCAGGGACGGAAGACCGGGACATCGATTCGTAGACTAATACGGATGACAAATACTACAATTTAAAGTTGTCATAGCAACTGACTTGTGGGAGAAATTTAAACACTAACAGAATATGTTTGGACCTTTTGATAAGCAATGACTTCCAGTTTTTCTGATGAAACCGGGTGACACATGGAGGGAGACTGGCAAAACTTGCCATTCTAGTACTATTGATTTTTATATAATATTGCATCAAATGGTTTCATTGTTCGGGGAACACTGAGCAAATTCATTTTTTTTTTCTTCATTCGATCTCTCTAAGCAGGACACTGGCCGGTCATCGACTGGCAGTATTAAATTGGGCCAAAGGGGGATTGCAGGCATCGTTAGTACCAGTCGGGGATGTTAGGGGGGAAATAAAAGGGGTATGATTGGAGGAGGTGAATTGAATGATTCTGCTACTGCATCAATTTCCCTTTCGCCCACCATACAGGAGAATTCTTAAAGAAGCTGCCATGTGGCCAATTCCAATGTTTTTATTTTGTCCTAGTGGTTTTAAATCATGCTTCAGAGTTGCTTTGTCCAAAAACATCAAAGTGGTCTCAGAAGCATCGTTTGCTCAGAGATTCCGCATGAACATTTGACTTGCTTATTAATCTGTGATTATAATGTTACAGTGATGAATATTTTTTATTTTCTACGCCCGCTAATGATCTCCCTCCACTAGCAGAGGTCCAGCTTGGCTTGTACAGAGAGCCCTCGGTCCACGTCCCTCTCCAAAAACACCATCTGTGACCCTCCAGCCCTGAGTTCTGGCTGAGTGGAGGAGCTTATTTCAGAGAGGTTCCGATGACCCGGAGAGGCCACTCGAAGCTGCCAGGACTCTGGAGGGCCTTAAGTGGCTCTGAATAGTTCCAGGCTTCAGTAAAATGGGGCATCACAGGCCTCAGGCCTGCTGATCAGTTTTGGCCTGGATGTGCGGGACACCATAACAGATTCAGGAGAGGCAAGAGCACGAGAGCTCTTGACCTGCATGTGCCAAATTAATGGACCCCAAATGCAGACGAGGCCTCTGTTTATTCAGATAATAATCATCGCTGCATGGGATATCAGCCAGCGATGGGATTGCAGCATGCAGAAGCAGATAGTGGTAACAAGACCCGACCTCTTACCAAGAGACACAGCCAGCTGTGGCATAAAAACGTGATTTGACAAATTTGTTGTGAATTAATTCCTTTAAACATTAAGCTAACACACAGAAATTTTGGAACCTTTACATAATTTTACAGGGTGCAAAGCAGGAGGGGGGGTACTCTATACATCTATATTCATATCCTTGATTTTGGAACAGAATGTCCAACAAATTATACAAATGAGAGCAAATATGTCGACCATGCAAAACATTATGACCACCGACTAGTGAAGTGAGTAACAGCATATCTCTTCATCACATACCTGTTAGTGGTTGGGATATATTTGACAGCAAGTGAAAAATTTATCCTCACTGTTGATGCTAGAAACAGGAAAAATGGACGAGTTATGATTTCAGTGAGTTGTGAGTTTGACAAGGGCCAAATTGTGATAGCCTGACGACTGGGTCAGAGCATCTTTAAAATTGCAGCTCTTGTGAGGTCTTCCGCAGCTGTAGTGGTCATGATCCATGAAAAGCGGTCCAAGGAAGGAAGGGAGCGAAGGCTGGGGCCAAGAGATGAGCTACTGTAGCTTAAATTGCTGTTTCTGATAGAAAGGTGTCCGAATACGGAGGGCATCCAGATTGTTGTGTAAGGGGCAGCAAAAGGTGGATCAACATAATATTAGAACAGGGTCATCACCTGATCGTTGTAATTCTTTAAATATATTCCCTTGTCAGTTAAATTAAATTGGAAAAAGTCAGACCAGGTTTGGGCGTCTAGTCTATTAATATCAAGCGCTGTTTGAATTCTCATAAACAACAACCCACTGATTTTTTTTTTTTACCAACACATTAAGTTACAGACTGGAACTAATTTGTGGTAAACGTCTCCAGCGTTGTTTGCAATCAAACAGCTCTATTTATAGTAGCTTAAAATAGTCTGTTCTTCCACTATCTACCTTCAGCACGCACTGTTCTCGTCATATCCTTGGCTTGCATAATTTCTCACCATTTAGATGTTTCTGTCGTTCCTTTGTCTTTTGTCCTTCGTTCCTGTCCCGTTCTAGTGGAACTCAGGAGGATAACGAGATTAGCCTTCCCGACCGGGCACCTGCTACTATACAGACAGCTGCTGAACATCTGGATGTCTGGGACACCGTCAGTGTGGTCTGTCTGCCGGAATAAATGAAAGAGGAAGCACCGGAGCTGAGGGAAAGGCTACATGGCCTATTATATGACCACAGACCACCCTGTGTGTGTGGAGTACTGGAGCATTCAATAGCATTCCAGCTAATTTTAGCATGGCCTACAAGTCGTTTTACAGTTTGACACCATGAAAGAAGTACCTACATTCTGACCTGGAATAAACTTTTCCTCCAGGGCTCCTCAAGGCCACACGATTTTAGTACTCTCTTTTTCTCTCTTGTTCCCCTTCACAACTACAAATTTTTATTGTCTTTATATGATTTTAGCCCTAGCCCATACAATCACAGACTTTCATCCTTTTATTATACACAAGCGGACTTTACCAGGTAATCTGACACTCGGTCGGCGTCCGTCATCGCGCATAGTGAGCGGTACTTCTCCATAAGCTTTCCGTGCCTGTGCCGACCCGATGCAAATTCTCTCCTCGTGTCCTCGGCTCTGACGCCCTAACCTCCCGCAGGCAGTGTGGTGATTGCCACTTTCATTTTCTTCAGAGCCTCCACCTCGCTTTCAGCTTGCCCCGGACGCACAGCTAGCCCACCCTCCTCTTTTCCTGCCGCGACTCAGCCCATTAGCATGTACGATAAGTGACGAGGGTGTCGGCTGTCCAATTTAGAGTCTACCTCGCCATGCTGGGGCAGTGGCCCGCAATATCATTGAAAGATAATCTACCGCTGTGAGGAGAGAAGCAGAGAAGTAGCAATTGGAAAAAGTGGGAAGAAAGATTCTTCCATTTCAGTTTATTTATGCCCGGAAGCCAGGGGACATTCAGATGCCTTTGAGCTGGTGAAATTTCAGCCCACAAATGGATCCTTATGTTTAAAAAAATCTTCTAAATGCCACCCAGAAAGGCATTGCTTGATTCCTGCTCTGTAATTTGCCCACATTTTTTCAGCCCTTTGAATCCCCTGTTTATCTGCACTATTTTTTGTGACCGTAGTCGTGTTTACACACTCGCCCGGTGGTGTCTTACGACTTGCTTAAGCTAATGGAGGGGATAGAGTTATTTGAAAGGATCACAGTAATTTAGTCAGCTGCAATGGAGCATGGTATTTCCACAGCGCTCCCTGAGATCAGGAAATGTCAAAACAGAATGAAAGACATTGGGCACATTCTGCACTTAAACTGAATGAGGCAGAAGAAAGGTAGAAATAAAAAAGATATTTCTTTGTTTTTGACCTGACACAAGACATTCATAAAGAATGATATTCAGACCACTTCAGATAACAGCCAATCTCCCTCCCTCACTCCCACAGTTCATCGAAGGGCAGACACATATTCACATATACACCTATTCACCTTTAAGACATTTTAATGTCTCCAATTAATCTCAGCTCCTGGAGGACCACACACAGGCGCAGGGAGAACATGCAAACCCCACACAGAAGGGAAACAGTTCCAGTTCCAAAGCCTGAGTGCCCATTGTTGGTTCTTCGGATGATGGAAAGGAGCCAGCAGGGGCATTTTTACTGGCCTGCAACTACACAAACTTATACATCTACAAGTAAAAGCAAAAGCCCTTATGTTGCATATTGTACCTCATACTTCATTTTCTATGAAAATAAAAAATGGTATATAATGCTAAACACAAAACATAAAATTTTAGTTTCATAGCAAATTGCATAGTACATGGAATACAGACCATTACACGTGCAACGGCTCATTTTATGGACCGTGACGAGTTATAGTACATAGATTCTATGCATGGCAAAATTGAAAGATTTCATATTCCATGTCACTGTTACCCAACCTTTTCGGGGTCGTGATCGCCCTTTTAAGTGGCTAAGCAGGCTTCAACTCCTGGCACTGCATAAATCCTGAAAAAGTATTAGACTGATTGGCGCTTAGCCTTCTTAGGTCAAAAACAAAAACACAGTGAAAAAGCTCTAAATTACATTTATTTAATTTAACTGTTCAAAACAAATATTTAACTGTAACATATTTAATAGTTAGATTAACAGAACTAACATTAATAACATTTTAAATATATATTTGAATTCTCCATTGATTGATAATTGATGAGCAATCATTTGTTTTGACAAAGCTAATTACGATGTACTTTTCATGATTCAATGATTGTTAAATGAATTACTTTAAAACAAATTATTAGTAAGATAAATTATTAGACTAAAATTTTATATGTTAAAAACCTGTTGCCATAGTGAAAGGGGAAAAAATACTTTGATATATCATGAAACCGTGATTACACATTTTTAGTCATACAACCCAACCATACTTGGAATCTTAATAAAACATGCTGAATGTTTGGCTTCACAAACTGAACAATGTTTTCTACATCTGGACAGAGTTCTTTCTGTAATGTTTAGTTGAAACAGATATTCTGTTCGGGAGGCATAAATAGACTTTGACAGCCTTTCTTTTTTGTTGGCAAATATAGATTTCTGTGTCAGAAAGAAGAGCTGTAAGTGTATCAATAATGTACCCGAGCCCCAAGTCTCCGAGGTAATTTCATTCAAGTTGCGATGAATTATGTCTTACAGTTAAGCTGCCTGCGGGCAAAAAGAGCAGGGCCTTGATTTTTTCTCTTTTTTTCCTCTATCTGTTTTATCTGTGGGTGCAGCCTAAAACAGAATGAATCTTGTTACACTTGACCCCTCTCCGAGTAATGTCAAATCTGTTCCATTGACAGAACTATGATGAAAGGAAAGACCGTGATGGTCACGGTGGCTGTAGGACTAGGAAATGAATATTAACAAGAGGAATTGGTGAGCAGGAGCTAACTTGATGGTTATTTTTATGGTAGCGTGAAATCTCATGGGTAGGAATGATGTGTCAAAATAAGAGGTTACTAAATACACATAGATGAACGGAATTATCAGTCTATAGCATAGGGAAAATGTTGCTCTTGATTCTCATTTTTCATCATTAGTGCTGTATTGTGTCATATATGTACATAGACACAAGACACTGAAGTGCTGTCTAGTTATGTACCTTAAATTTGGCCAGTATTTTGACTGATGCTTCTTTTGCAGGCCGGATAGTCCTAATCAAATGTAAGAAAGTTCTTAATAATTTTTAATTTATATTTCAGTATACATTTTTGTTTTGGCCTATCAAGGACAATCAGAGGTGGGTAACAAGTTACATTTACTTGTATTACTATCATTAAATACTTTTGGCGGACTAGTACTTTTCAAAACAGATTTTACTAATAGTTTAACTTTTACTTAAGTATGTTTTAAATTAATTGTTAATTGTATTATGTTGCCAGATTACAGTGGCTTACAAAACCCCTTTCAACATCAGCCAAAAGGTGTAAAACCTGCCCAAAACAACACAGTATAAACAGATGATGTTTAGAATTAAAAAATATGCCACATTGATAACAAACCAGCACAAATTTTGTCCACCTGCCGAGTTATGGATTTGCAGTATGACTGTTGTTAGGTATTTGTTGGTGATGAGAAGAAGGCTGATCTATAGAATTTCAGTTTGAAAATGTTGAAAAGTAATTAAATAATGTTTACTTAGTACATTTTAAAATTAGTTACTTTTTCTTGAGTAGATTTTAGTAGTAATAGTAATAGTTTACTCTTTCCACCTCACACAGAGGGAGATGTTACACTGTGCTGCCCCATCCCATTGGTTTTAATACGCTAATTCTGTTAGCTTAACCAAACTTACATAATCAAAAGTAGTGTGTCTGAATAACCTGACCTGAAGTCAATGTCTTGTTAGAACCCTATATACTGAGGCATCTGCCTAGGAATGGCAGTAAGCATAAAGGCAGCCCACTAGGTGTTAGTTAGGTACATCTGCCTGACAGGAACTGTGTTGGAACACCTGAACGACTTTTTTGGTACTGAATACAAAGCAGTGCAGGTGTTAGTTTGAAAACCAAACTATGGTAACTCTAATTTAGTCATTATCGGTGTTCCATAATCCAAAAAAAGTCAAGTGCTGGTAATGAGTATTAAAAGTAAACTCTTGTGTGCACAGGTAAAAATATCAACTCATTAACTATGTGTGTTAGCATGGAAGATTAAACCACATAACTTCCAAAATGTAATAAGAGAACATTTAACTCAAAGAGGATAGAAAAGTACTTACATCCGAGCCTGAAACATGAAAGTTCATCTGGAAAGCAGCTTCAAGGTACTCAAGTTAATCCCCATTGTTGCAGTACCAAATATTCTGGCTTCTTACAGAAATTGCTAGAGCTGCTTCCTTTTGCAAGACATAAGTTACTAATTTTCTTGCTGGTGCCCTCTAATAGAGATCAAATGTACTGATAAACAGTAACAATATGGTGCAGGGAAATCATGTCTGTTACAACTTTGCACTAGATTACAACTATCCCACTGCAAGTGTGATTTACGAGAATATGTCAGGCATGCAGTCAACATTCTGATTCCATAGAATGCAACAAGTGGTAGTATTAAGCATTTTATTTACTGGAGCTAACAGGAACAAACAAATAAATCAAAAACAACATTTTACTATGAAGCTTTCCGTTTCATGTTATGGCTGCCTTCACCTCCTTGTGTTCCTAGTGAAGTGCAGTTTTTATAAGAGAATGTACCTTCACTGCTCCACGATCTAATGATAGAGTGAATCAACCCACTTCTATTCAACCCTGGCATTGTGCATTGAGTGTAAAGAGCAATTTACAATTTTCTTGAAAGCTTTTCAAAAGCCATTTCATTTTCTCCAAAGTTGTGACATAATCGAGTTTAGTATCATTCTTTCTACTGATAAGACCTTTTCAGCTCCTCAGTCCAAAATTGTAGTTGTATGATATATGTTCATTAGGACACAGATCAGAAGCACAGGCAGGCCAGACAAGCACTGGCTATCTGTGTCTTGAAACTATTATTATTATTATTATTATTATTATTATTATGGTATTATTATTTTTATTATTATTATTATTATTATTATTATTATTATTATTATTATTATTATTATGGTATTATTATTATAGACTCAACGTCACCTAAAATAGTTTTATCCCGGCAAAGTATAAGTTATTTATCTTAAATCTTAAAGAACAATATAATTTACTTATTTTGTAACATAAATATTAACGTACATACAACAAAATGTACCTTATTTATACCAGAACATGAGAGAAAATGAGCTTGCATGAATGACGTACATATGTAGGTAACATCAGTATAGTGTGATAAGCTGATCTGGGGTAACTAATGTAATAATGCAATAAAGATTGCTAAAGTTTATTAGCTGAAAACAAAACTAACATGTCGAGTGATGTTATTTCAAAGAACTTTACTAAATTGCTTTATTAAAATAAACATCAGCTTGCATGGACATAACACTGAGCTTTTTCCAGAGCCGGGGGCCTTCCAGCAACACACAGATTTTTAGAGGAGGCTAGAAAAGTGAGAAGTGCACTTAAACTTAACCAAAATTTGCATTTTTTCTTGATTCGCTGCTGTTCTTGGAACCTGTAAATATCAGGAGTATACTGTACCTTTAACCTCAAAATTCGTTTAATTCGACATGCATATGGGTTGGCAACGTAAACAGTGTTACGGTGTATGCATTCACATAGGAGCAATACCATAATTTTACATGCACCAGGGAACATATTAATGTGTTTCATATACATACTTATAGGTAAAACACATTGAAAATCAATGCCACTCCCAGATCTAACTGATGACGAAAAGATGCCATTGTATTATTAAATAAAGTGGAAGCTGTGTGCTCTACTTTATGCTGAAGATACTGACACTGTGTCAGAAAACTAAGTACTTAATTATTTATGAAACCAAAACTTTCTCCTCAACCCAACTTGAAGAGACAGAGCTTGAGTGCTATGTAAATCCATTTTTTCTTGATTTCTCTTAATTTAATTAATGCTCTAAATTATTCGTGGGTGTTTTTTAGACATAACGTTCAATAAACCAATCAGTGTGTAAGCATGTCTGGTGCCGTCTGATTTGCTATTTCAGTGGTGCAGCTACTTGAATGTGTCGAATGCTTCTCAGCAGAGGGAACTGACCTGCTCATTCACGCTGTGAAGGTGTGTGAGTTGTAGACTGTTGACTGTTGTCTAGGTTTTTTTCAGTCAGTGCACCCTGTTTGATAGTAGTACATACTGTTATAGTATGCAATTTCGAATGAAGCCATTGTTTTTATAGAAAGCTCCTTCACACTTAACCTGTCAGCTTCAGACAGCTAGCTTGTAGATTTACTGCAGCTGACATCACTCCGTGACATTAAAAGTCCACTTATTGGCAATAGCTCGGATCGGATCCATTTCTAACCAGTACTCTAATAAGCTGTCTGTATGTGTGACTGGACGTGTATGAGTGTATTCTCTAAGACTGACCGATCCCCCACTGCCCTGTCTCCCACTTCAGCCTGTTCACTTCAACCTGCTGCTAAGAACACATACTCTAATAACCCTCTTTGTTCCATTACAGCACACCTGCACTCGCACCCTTCATTTTCTGACAATTAGCACACTTTCTGAACTCTCTTTCTTCAGCGATTATCCTGTCTGGTCTGAACGGTAGAGATTTAGCTTCACATTCTGCTGATCATTTTTTTTCCATCCATAGGTTAATAGATGTGTGGAAAGCCAGGCGGTTAGTGTTAAACATTGGCTGCCTGCCAGCAATTAGATTTGCTATTAAATAGGGAATGTGTGTGATAGCTATTATAAAAGAACAGCTTTACTCTCCCTAGTGACACAAGACTAAATTGGCAGTTTGAGCCCCGATGATGCCAAAGCCACCCGTGACTGCTGGTCTAATAGAGCACAATTTGGAGTGATGGCATCCCTGTTTTCCCAGACACTCAGAGAGACATTAGCCAATCCCAGGCATCTGTGAGATCTTAGAGTTCCATTACGGCTGAGCTGTTGTTGCTATACGCCATTTCTACTGTACTGGCTAGGCAGAAAATCCCAACCCAGGTATTTCTTAAAGGTCACTTGGCCTATATGTGTGATAAATTAACATTTTCCCAAAACTGCTCACCAGAAAAATATAAAGCAAGATTATAATACAGTCAAAATATAGATAAATAGATGCCCAGGTAGTGCAGCAGTATATTCCGTTAGCACAGTACATAGATTTTGAACTCCTCGGTTCACAACTAGGCATTGCCACCACGGCCATTGTCAGCCATCTAGCAAACATAATTGGCAGTGTCTTCTGCAGATATGCTATGGCTTGGAAGGGATGACCGGACAATGTGGGTGGAGTCTTCAGATGATGTGTAAGGACCCTGATTGGCAGATGTAGTGAACAGCAATACACGTACCTCGACTGTAATGAGGAATTCCCCAACAGCAGAAGACAAATGGACTATGCTAAATTGTAAGAAAATGGTATAAATTGTTTCCACAGTTTACATGTTTTGCTGTTCAAGTGTTTCTTTTTACCCTTTATTACATCCCATTTATCCATCTAGGACCTCCACTGGACCCCACTGACCAAATATTAATTGTGTAATGAACTATTTTCATCCCACACTGACAGTAACATGGTAATTACATGGTAGCGTGTGTTGTTTTGGTATGAGTGTGGCGAAAACAGCAGTGTTGAAGCAAATTAGAGCCCCTGCCAAAAGCATTTAATTCACCTGTTCATTTTTGTCAGTAAGATTTTGCCCTCTGGAGTCTTATCAAACAAGGCATGTCAAAAAAAGCCAAAATAAAACAAGTCAGGCCTCATTGATTAATATTCTGCATTCTTTAGGCTCTTGTGATATTTCAGAGCTGAGAAAAAGAAAACTCAAAATGAACATATTTATCTTTGTCTCCCTGCCACTCTAAAAATAGTGCATAGTATTTCATCGACTTGGCACAGTTTTACACCGGATGCCCTTCCTGCCGCAACCCTCCCTAATTCATTGAGGCTTGGGACTGGCACTGCCATGTATTGGCTAGGTATCTACAGGTCAATTTCACATCTCCAACCAACCTGGAAACTGGAGCCCTGGAGGAAACCCACGTGGACACAGGGAGGACATGCAGACTCCACACAAGAAGTACTGTGATCACCCTTCTTGGGCCTTGAACCCAGGACTTCTTATTGGAAGCACTACACACTACACCACTGTGCCCATTGTAATATATACAAATTTACTTATGTAAACAATAAAAAATGTAGACACTATTTTTATATTTTTTTAATGAATCAAAGTTTTTTAATTCATTGTACTAATGTACACTAATCACATTAATCCCACACATTTTAAGACCATAATCAGTTACCTACCCGTGGCACTTGTAGCCCAGTGGTTAAGTTAATGGACCTAAGTTACTGAGCAAGCTCCCAAATCCTCAATCATCAGTACTGTAAGTTGCTTTGGATAAAAGTGTCTACTAATTGCAAACATGTAAATATCATGTAAATACAATTAGTCTGATAGGGACCCTGATTATGTCTGATGAGGTTATAGTTGCCTGGCACAGATGTGTACACAGTCCACAGACATGTTCTTATTCACAAATTCATCTGTAGATTTGCACATATGGCCAGTCTTGTGCATGGAGAGTCATTCACTGATCTTTGCATTCCTTCTCTTAAGTATGCTTGCTCTCACACATCGTACAAGACCCCCACTCCATTGTTCAGTCAGGTCTCTTCCCACCCAGCAGAACAATGGTCAGTTTTCACTGTTGTAGTCACTGTGGAAAACACTGTCATTAGTGTCAACACGATGAGGAGCCTTGAAAATTGTTTTAAACATGGTCAAACAGCAGTATAAATAACCATGCAAATTGGGAAGCACTGGCTGATATTGGTGTAAAAGACACTACCACTGGACTCTAGACTAGTGGAATATATGGTGTGGCTGCCAAATAGATACATGGAATCCAGTGAAGAGACTTAACCATAATTTTGAAAAAGTAAATCGAAACACACCGCACAAGACCAGTAATTGTATTTAAGTTAATTATTAAAAGCTTGCTAGACTCATTTTCAAGATTTTCCTTCTTGACCATGTAGTGTCTCCTATATCGCAAAGCTTTCATATTTACCACAAAATAAACCCCTCTTAACCGTCTTTCTCTTGCCTTTATCTTTGCCACCCTTGCCCGTCTTTGGTATGTTTGCTCCTCAGCCCTGAGCTCTCACGTCATTACCCATGGGTCTCATATTTCCATTAAGGAGTGAAGCACCTCATCAGCGGCCTACCTCAACCAGTTGGCTAATTAGTTATGTAATAATGTGGAACAGCAGTCACGGCTCCTAACGGCCCATTGACGGCTGTCGGATCTGAAGCGAGGCCTTCCTGTGGCCATTAGCGACATACCAAGTGTTCCTGGCTTTGTTAGAAAAACCACACACGGACATAATTACACGCGTCACACTTCTCTCATGCGTGCACTTCCATGCTCTTTTAACTCTTGCAATATTTGTTTAATCACGCCATGTTGTGCTGATAGGAGTGAAAAGCACTTTGGTACATCACATGCTTGTTCTGGAACAGGATTATGAGGTCTGGCGTCATTCTATTTCTTTGACATGTTAGGAAAATGTCAATATTCAAATCTAGTAAATTAAATAACATGGCTTGTAGGTGGTCAAATTTTTAAAAAAGTCTTTTCTCTCTTTATCTTCCCATCTTGTCTAAATTGTCAATAAATCCCCAATTTTTAAAATTATAACCCTCGGAATTTAGCTTTTTTGTGGATCTTAGTGCTGTGATTTTGTATATCTCCACACCCCTGCAAATAATTAAATAAAAAAACTTGCTTTCTTAGACAATCGCATTGTACAGACCAGTCATCCCCTTTTAGTCTGTTAAATTTAGCTTCCTCTGTGTACCAGTAAAGATATATGAAGGTTTTGTTTTTTTTGCTACAGTACAGGTATAGGAATAGAATTGCTGTTTCTATTGTGATTTGTCACCTAAGAAACATGGAGAACAATAGTACAGTCGTTAGCACAGTGGCAGCAGCAGAGCATGGCGAACAAATTGTGACATTATATTTACAATCTGTTTCTGGAAAAAAAGTTGGAGGGTTTGTTGGAGCAGCTTCAGATACGGACTCACGTCTGTAACGTGCAGGTTCACTGTACTGCTAAAGATAACTACTTTATAGAGCAGAAAGCTTCATGGGGCGGACATGACGGCTTTTGATTGTCACTTTCAGTCATTTGGCCTTGGTCCAAATACTATATCTTCGTCTGAATATATA
>JAYDZG010000021.1:8937871-8952929 GCA_034509265.1 Microcambeva bendego
TGTAAAGCACACACTGAAGCTTCATTCACAAATGAGACTGGAGAGGCAAATAAATCATACACAAACTCAAAATAGGGCTGGTAAGTGTGGCTACTTCACTCAAAATCACTGTCTCCAAAACTTTTCTGGGTTTTGAACCTCCCCTTTTCAGTGGCCAAGCCGGCTACAACCACTATCTTAGGCCTTCCTCTTAGGTCGTAGTATTATACAACTAAACAAAATAACAGTGAAATAGATGAATAATACATTATTTAACAGTTCAAAACAAATGTACAAAAAACTGTAGCAAAATTACCAAGTAAGCTTAACTGAATTATCACTGTGAATCCTTTCAGCTTCTCCGGTTAGGGGTCACTACAGTGGATCAAGGTCCACACTATTGATTTGGCATAGTTTTATGCCGGATGCCCTTCCTTACAGAAACAATACAATTTATCCAGGCTTGGGACCGTCACTTCAAGGCGCTGGTTTGTGTTCAGACTCTCGACACCAGTTTAATAGAACTGACATGAATTAAATAAAATTTAAAAATGCATATTTATGGGAACCAATTCTCCATTGGTGTTAATTTACAAGCTCTGACTTATAAGTAACTTGGAAGTAACTTAAAATAACAATCTAATATTGTCATCTGTAAATAAGTAAGCATTCATTTATATATCAATGTTCTAAGACCGGCTTTACAATAAAGTGCTTTACAATAAATAAGGTACAGTATAAAGAGACAGGTAAAACATAGATAAAACAAAAAATAAAACACAAAATAAACCACATAGCCACGTCCATTGGTAAAATATATAACAAACCATGTAAGCAGAGCAGCCCCATCTAACGGACAAAAAAACGCAAAAGGTGGCTCTACAAAGTTCTAACTTTAGGGGGGTGAATAATTATGCACAGTGAAGTTTTCTGTTATTTTATGTTATTTGTTGTCTGCTTCACAAAAATATCAAATGTTCAAAGTTGTATGCATGTTCTGTAAATGAAATGATGCAAACCCTCAAACAATCCATTTTAATTCCAGTTGGTGAGGTAGCAAAACACGAAAAATGTCAAGCGGGTGAATACTTTTGCAAGCCACTGTATGGAGAATACTTTGAATTATTTTTTTTTTTATTTAGAGAAAAAAAATCCAGTAGGCAAAGCACCAGCCATAACCTTACTGACTGTGTCAATTACAATCATACCTATGATTAAGACATTTCTCATAAATTTGACCTTTCCATTCAGCCAGATGCATTAATTGTATTTACAGATGCATATGTGCACGCTTTCTTCTCCTTTTCATGCTGCACTCTAATTCATGTATGTCGTCAGTATAAATAAATGATCACATAGCACTCAGGAAGTGACAAATATACTTTCAAAAATACTCAGAAAAGATGAAAGACTCTGTAAAACCCAGCTCTGTTAAGCCTTTACTAAAATACTGAACCACTCTAATCAAACTTTGACAGGATCTATTTTTTACCCTGAGCCTTTCCCGTCAGACTTGCCACTGTCAAGCTAAATTAATCTGCTGTATGTTTGTACTGCTCAAAACGACTTTGTATTTATGGTTGGAAATGCATTTTATCTCATGAATATCCAATAAATGAAGAATATTGCGGACTAATGTAACATCTGCAGAAAGCTAGAATCACACTGAAGCACTGATGTACCTAAAATTACAAATCATTTGCACTTAAAGTGTAATTGCTGGCATATGTGGGGATATTGGTCATAACTGACTAGGAATTATTGCGAATAAGAACATATGCAAGAAATGCACTTGTTTGAAGCTGAGAGAATCAATCACGTAGTGGTTGGTGTTTAGCCAGTATGGTTGGGAGCAAATAATAAATAGGAAATAATAAACAGACCATATATACTGGGTTTCGTTGGTAACTTATTGCTGCTGTAGTAACCAGGACACAGACAAGACTTACAAACTGAAATGTGTATGTGTTCAAAACATGTGATGTCACAATCAAGTGCATGAACGTTAATCATTATGATTCAGTTCAAATGTAGATACATGATTATTGATGTTTAAGTTGTATTAAGGTGTACAAGTGTATTTATTTGCAAATTCAGACTTAACCTTGTAACTTGATGTCCCTCAGACTTTGAATCTAACTAAACTTAATAAGGAATCTCTGTGAATAAAATGCAGTATTGAAGCAGTACAATACAATATATTTGTAATGATTCCACAGTCAATTTTGTACCTTTAAGTAGAGGTGCCATAAAATCACACTTTGCTTATTTAAAAAAAACAATCCTCTGTTGAGCAAGTTGGTATTATCTGTTTGCAGTTTTTATGAAGATTGCTTATATTTGTACACAATAAAAACCTGGGTAAACTAGACTTTAAGCTGTTTTGTGAGGTGACTGAAGACTTGCCAGATAATTAACGTCTGGGCTCTTGCAGTAATAATGCAAATGTGGAAGAATGAGAACAATGACTCATGAACATAGAACCTTACGATTTTCAATGCTGGCAAGAAGACAGCTCGAGCATGTGCATTGGGTCTCATCCCACGTTTTTTTTTACTGCACCACCAGGAGTCATTCCAACAGAGACAGGCCTGGAAATACTGCTGATTTGCTTTTTTTTTCTCTCACCATGAAAGAATCAACGAGGTATTTCAGAAAATGACTTGCCAGAAAGCTAAGTAGCTCCCTAAATCGCCTTCATTTAAAAGTTCGGCCTCAGCAAACAGCGGGTAAAACAGATTGCGGATAAACTCGGGACTAGCTCTGCAGCCGGCCCGCTCCGTCTTTCACTCCACTTTGGAATGACTTTCGCAATCGTTCGATCATATTTCTCACCGTTCTGTCGGCCGGACTCAGCCGGTATTAGCGTGTGGAGCGGCTGAGGCTCTACGGCTTGGAGAGACTCTAATCCGAGATTTCCTGGCACGGCTATCAGCTTGCCATTGTCTCGCGCTGTCGTGTCCTTCATGATCGATTAGCTCAGGCTATAAAAGAAAGGTTATCGATCAATGACAGCGCAGTTGGGTGGGGGAGAGGGAGAGGTGACAGCATTGAACACGTCCGCTTTCACCGTCACAGGAAAAGAGGATGAGCTCCCGGGAAGAAAACAGCCATCACTTCTTATGATACTTACACTGCTCATTACCTCAGAGTGTGCTTCCCCATCTCGCTAATCTGTTATCTCGCAGCTATTTGGAATGTGTGTGTGTGTGTGTGTGTGTGTGTGTGTGTGTAGAAAAACAAGGGTATCAGAAAGTGTGAATGTGTGTATGTTTGGAGGGGTATTGCTACGGCTGGATGAGCAATTGAATTGTGCCGTGTGTGTGTATTTGTGACCGTACGTCTATTTCTGTACTGAATTATTGGTGGAACAGGAAAGCATTGGGAGGTCTATACGATTTGTCACACTATTTGATTTTTCTTGTCCCTTTAGGTTACCCAAACATTGTAGCGACGTACGGCCGTGGGTACACTGGTTTCGCCCCAAGCTACAGCTACCAATTCCCTGGTAAGTTCTATCTTGTTAAGTCCTTTATGTGAGTTCTCTCTCCCGCTGTTGTCTAGTAATGGCCTCCCTGCTGGCTGGCAAACACATACACCCACACACTTTCTTACCTGCTGAATACCCTGCAATGAGCACATATATAAACATACACATGTAGGAGTCCTGGTCAAACCCTAAAGTACTGTATAGCTTTGACAAAGCTGTATTTGTCTGCCACAGGAAATAAACAGAAGGTTAAATATGTGCACACGTGAGTTCAACAACAAATACAGTGTTGGAAGTAAATCAAAGATAAAAGAACTGCTAAGAAAGAAAAAATAAAAGAGGTGTTACATTTAGCGGTTCTTAATAAAATAAATATTATCCTGTTGAATAAGTATTATCCCATTAAAAGCATTCCTGGAAAAAGCTTAGTAATTAAACAGAAAAAGTAAAGAGTAATTAAATATCTCTCACTGTGGTTGAAAAATATTGAACTGACACCACCACAGTTTAAAATACCAATTACAAACCTACCTGATAGGTACACATTTATCCTCTTTTTTGATCGTCACCTCAGCAATAAGCACACACACACCCCCAACGAAAAAAATGTGGCTGTTCAAGTTAAAAAGATCACAAGTGGTTGTTCTGTTGTAATTCTTTAAATGGGATGTCCAACAAAGCCGTGGTGGGATGTCCAAATACTTTTGTTTATATGATGACATGTGAGCTGGATTTACAGTAATTTTTTCACATTTGTTCTTTGACTGGATTATTGAAACATGATGGTTAATGTTTCATTGTTTTGCATATGTCAGAAAGGACAACTAGTAACTAAAGGTATAGATCAAATGTCTCAGGAACCTCTGTTTATGTCCAGCACAAACTATATCAGCTGCTCTACTGTGCCACCTCAAAAATGAAGTTTGTCAGGTGTAGTAAAGCTTGGTTAACCTCCGAAGATAGTTCCAACATGAATATTTCCATAAAATGAAATTTAATTATTACCCAAAAGCCCCAGTCTCAAATTATAAACATTATGTCAATACAATCATATCTTACACCACTTTATGTTTTATTTTGAAAATGTTGTGTTCAAATATTATGTTTAAAAGCTTAAACTTCAATGATACCAGGAAAATGTCCTTATGAAAATGAATGGTTTTGAAAATATTATCATAACACGTCTCATGACAGTATTGCAATTAGTATTTATTGAGACTCTAGATTTAATTCCAATCAGACTCTGATTTAGTCCGGAGCCTACCTGAATACAAGGGTTGCAAAGTACTTATACTCTCGACAAGGATGCTTTTATAAAAGCACTACACAGCTAAAATTGGGCAATTTAAAGTACCCCATTCATCTACAGCCATAATTTAAGAGGTAGATGCTAACCTAATTACCAGGAAGACTTTTACACAAGAGTGACATCGGCAGGAAAAAAAAACACTCCCTTAAAGTTACAAGAAGAAAATTTAAGAGGAACTCAGCCAGGGCCCTTGGACATTCATTGTCAGATAGTGCCAGCACTGGTAACCTGTAAATCAGTCATTTATACCAGTAGGTAAGCAGGCTGCTTTAAACCGTCCACTTTTGGTTGTGTCTTTGCATTGCAACCCTCATGGCTAGGAAAACTCTGGACTAATTGAGAGAATCAGCTATACAGTTATGTTTTTCCTTGTACAGTACAAGGAAATCATCCATGCAACACACACTCACAAAGGAATTCACACAGTTCTGCTTAGAAGCAATTTAAAGTGTTAGTTTACCTTCTGTGTGTCTTTGGGAGGGAGGAAAAATGAAGAAAAGAAAGGGATGAAAACATGTGAAACACAGTGACTGAATGTGAGAATTGAATCGGTGTCCCTATGACCCACATGTGCTATATGACACCTACCTACCAGCTACACCATCAAGCATGGTATCATCACTGATCTACAAATGCACCTGACAAAAATTGGTGTGTATATGTGTGTTAGTATTTCATACTTATCTTGACTTAACGGACTAAAAGGGAGGAGTTAAATGTGATGCTCCTAAACAGAGATTTTTTAAGGGTTAAAAAATATACAAAATATTTATAAAAAATAGAACAGACGTTAAGCTTAAAACAGAGAAAAAGGCAAGAACAAAACAAGCCTCCCGGCATAACATAATGGCATGCTCTGACTAGTGGACAAAGTTTATAGAATCTAGGACCAACGGACCAAACAGCCCCTTTGGGCAACAGTGACATCACATAAAATTACAAAAAAAAACAACCTGTAATATGTGTAGTGTACAGCTTTGGCTGTGCTCCCCCAGTAGGTGGAGCAGTATCTTGGGGTTTGTTAAGAAGGTTAAGGTATGGTATTCTTTCTCAAATGGTTCGGTGATCTGTGCTTGATTCCGTTCACACGTGCCTATGGACCTAAAAGAATTGAAGTGTGTCGACGCCTAAGAGCCGACTGACCAATCAAATGGGACTAAGACCATGAAAAAACAATAAATTCACATCTGCGTGAATTTAGGCTTAAACCTTAAGCTTAATTTTGAAAGCTTGAAGATGTCCATGCGGTCCAGAGCCGGAAACTTCCAAATCTGCACTGGATAGACGGATGAGAACCAAAAGATTATGAGCAGGAATGAATTGGCAGGCTCCTGAGAAAGCTCTGCTGTGACTAAGCCATGAGTTGGGAATTAAAACGTGTGCAAAGTCCTTTCTATTTTTTCTTTCATGCAATTCTAGCCTTCTAGCCGTAAGCTGTTTTGTCCAGCTATGCCCAATCTCAGATTTGGTCTGAACTATGGTCTGTTAAAAAAAAACTACACATTTTTATTTCTTTTAAAACATTACAATACTTTCAGAAGTAATAACAAAACCTTGTATATGTTTCAGTGTTGGCTTGTATTGATTGTATATTTTTAGAGGAAATATTGACCCCAGTGGAGATGTTGAGTGGATTTCTGTTCTGCACTGCAGTTCAGTTCAGACTTGTAGAGCTAGCTGATGACTCACCAGACAGTGGGCCGCGTCAACGTCACCTGCCGTTTTCTAGCTTGGAAAATAGAGACCTTTTTGCTTCCGTTTAATCCCACGACTTTCCATGTAAAATTATCTTTGCCGTGCCACTCAGAACGAAGGTTCCTATCTCACCCATTTCACACATTGTCAATGACCTTGATGTTAAACTTACTGGGTGAATGAGCTTATTCACGGCGAGATGTAGGTACTGGGGATTTAGCAGAAGCTCAGCCACGGCCAATGTTCAGATTGACTGTTGAATGGATGGAAGGTAATAATTTTCAAGACACTTTTGCTAATCTCCAGAGGTGACTGAATATTGAGAAGGTCATGGGAAAATACTATTTGTGTGTGTGTGTGTGTGTGTGTGTGCTTAAGTATGAAGATTTTTAGGGCTTTGCAATGCTTCCAATCTGAATTCAATTTGTGCTGCTATATTTCTTTTATTATTATCAGAAACTATCCAGATACAGTCCATGTAAATTTTAATATTACTAATTTAATCCCACATAGTGATTACGTTTTAAAGGTATGTGGTTAATATACGGTACTATTAATCTCAATGACGTTGATTCAAGCCCACCAATGCCAGGTTGCTGCTGGTGGACCCACAAATGCTTGAACTGTAATGTAAGGGACATAAATAAATGTCTGCTAAATGTCACAAATGTAGTTTAAACATGATGACAATGATTGTAGTTATTGAACTTTGCAACAACCAAAGGGCTGTCATGCTAGCTTGGTTCCCTGGTTTTAGCATCTGCATCATCAACCAAGGAACCCACAAAGGAGCCAACATTGTGAGCAAGAAACCATGATTACATGCACATTTTCCACCTGGAATGAATTTACACTGAAAATGTACAGTTGACTGCCAGTGAAACGAGTAAATCAATGAATGCAGCCGTACATGGCATGGCAGATAGGCATGATTCTGTTACTTCTTCCTCAGTGCCAATCTCCATCAAAATTGAAGTGGGGCATATAGAGAAAGGATTTACATTTTCAGATGAGAGGAATCACGGAACAGGTCACAATCTTGGAGTTTCCAGAAAGGCAGTCATGCCTCAACCATGGCAACTTAGTTTCAGAAATGAACCATTACAGATTGGCATGCCAGCAGATAAGCCTGTAGAACTGTGGCCAGGCAGATAGGCATGATTCTGTTACACTTGCCCTCGTGACAATATCTATCGCAATGGAATTGGGGCTTTTAGAGAAAAGCTTGGGATTGTCATTGTATCATTCATGTAAGAGTAGGAACATGTTAAACATAAGCCAGGTGCTGGATAGAAGAAACACGCATGTATTCTTCCATTGGATAATCGTATCCTTATTTCATCCTATCCATTGAATATAGCCTTGCATTCTTTGTATGTAGGTTTTGATTTCATCTCACATTAGATGCTCATTCCTCTTTATTTCGGCAGAGTGAATTGTCTTGTCTCTTTTCCGATGCGATTTGGTCCGTTCAGTGCCGCCCGTGCTGATGAGAGCTGAAGGATGCGGCGTAGTCAAGGTCAGACTCTTTCCAAGCCTGGGCTTGCTCAGAGACGCATAATAACCCTGTCTTTTAACTCCCACTTCTCCATTCCCTCCTTCCTCCGAAAGAGCTGGAATTGGCGCTTCACTTTTGATTAGGGCCTAATCAGTTATGCAAACAGAGTTGCTGTCACGGACAGGCCCCTGTCACCCAGCCGACCCTCACTCAGCCTGCCGGACAGATAACATGCTAGGGCTTGCAGGAAATTGGAACACAAACAAACAAATAAAATCGCAGCCCTTGATGGCAAAGGCTCATTTCTTGTTATGATAGCAGACTTTGCATGCTGGACTTGGCTCGTATCAAACGGAGGAGGCAGGAGAGGTGACATGAAATTGAATGGAACGAAGAAATAGAAAAATATATCCTTATTTTTCTTCATTACCTGAGATATAGAGGCGAAAAGAGAACAGCGGTCTTTGCAACAGCTGTGCCACCCCATCCTGCTGTTCGCCCGAATTAGTTCTAATTAAAAAGACTGCTTATTATAGCAATAGGCACTCCGCCAAACACATTTACCATGTTACAGACTCCAAACGTATTCGCCGGACCCGGTGAAGACGCAAAAATAAAAGCACAAGTACCATCATACATTCTGAAACAAGTCTTACTGGTTAATTCTGAGCGTCTTTAAGGACATTATGCTGAGCAGCTGCTGTGTAATTATTTGAGCAAACAGCATGAGCGGGAGCACGGGTCAATGTTGCACGGTGCACATGAAAATAGATATCACTGCCAGTCTGTGATGCTCCCTGCCCGCTGTTATTCCAGATCTGTGCAGACTTAAACACCTAGCTTCATCCAGAGCAGGGCAATCCAGATGTTATCCGTTGTAATTATCTCCTGGCCTCAGAAACAGTTATACATTCGAAGTGAAAAACTTGACAAAAAGTGGCTTATTGTAGTTTTTTGTTGTTGTTGTTGTTGTTCGTTTGCTCATTAGTTTGCATCCCTATGGAAAATATACTGCATGGTGTACCTTAGCCTTACAATGATTGGCTCATTTGCAGGCAGGGTGTCTTCGTGGATTCATTAAAACTGATGAAATTCCGATTTCTGCTGGTTTATCGATTGGATGATCTCTGCACAGGGACAAGAAACAGTGGGATTAGGGGTGACCCACTCTGTACAAAACTAATCCACATATGAAAATGCAGGTGAAAGGATGCAGGTAGTTACTTCACGTGTCGGAGGGGAGTGCGTTAGTCTTGGCTCTCCTGTCAATGTCAAAGTGGAGGTCAGCATCAGTAGAGGATAAACATGCAATAGACTGGGAGAAAAACACAAACTTGGGCATGTGTGGTGCACCTAGTGATCCATGACTCTCAGCAGCGCTAAAAAAGAGTGTTATTTGTAACTATATATCACGACAAGAACTTACAGAAAGGTATTGAATGTATCCCCTGTTTGCATTGTAGCTTCTTGGATTCCAGTTCTCTGGTCTTGTCTGACACATATGGAACCTTCTTTACACTAGCCAGCAATTGTTTCCTCATGGGAGCAGTTGTTGCCTAGTTGGTAAGATACTGGACTAGTAACCAAAAGATTGCTGGGTTGCTTTCATTGTTGGACCCTTGAGCAAGTCCCTTAATTAGACTGTATACTAATTTGGATTAAAAGCATCTGCTAAATGCTGAAAATGTAAATGAGGTCCATAACACATTCTGTTGTGCCTGTCTGTTTAGCCTTTTCTTTTTGTGGGGACAGTTAATATTGTTCATTTATTGCCTGACCAGATGAATGATACTTCATACTATATATAATGCTCAAGGAGCTTCACCAACCAGCCACCCCCCCACATGAAATTCTTCTTGAGTTAATTCAATATGAATGGATAATTATTTATTATTGTGTTCAAGACAGGAGTCAAGACATGCAAAGTGCAGTCTTGGGGGAAAAAACATACTCCCATGAGTTGAATGGATATCCTACCACATTTTTGAGTAATTATGCAAAAAAAGAGGGTTCGCAAACTATTTCCTGCAAGTCTAACTTAATTGCTCATTAATTTCTTGCTTTATTAAGCTGCATTATTTTAACGTGTGCAATATCATTAGCATCAGTTTCTCTTTTGCCTCTTTGCCTTGAAGCCACATTTGCTTTCCTCAATTTCACCACCAAGGACAATCCCAGATTCGTTAAATGAGTTTTCCTCGATAGCGGGATGAAAGGAGGATGACTTTCCCCTGCCCTCCAGGTTAATCCCCATGACTCTCAGCCGGAGAAATGCTACTCATCTGTCTGGTAATTGCCATCATCAAGGAGGCTGAGACCGAAAAAAAACAAGGGACACTGAGCTCTCTGTAAAATAGGGTCCTAGTTTCTAGTAGGGTCCTAGAGTTTGATCTACCTTATTCAATAAGGGTGATTCGCATAAGAATAGTTTTGCATCGGCTCAAACTGACACTTTGAGGAGCGGATTTAATTTATATACTGTATGTTCAGACCAGCAGCTCTGTGAGTCGATAAAGCGACCACCTGTCATTCATTTTTAGTTAGAGCTGACATCAATGGTGGTAAATGGTGACATAAATATTACATTGTAAAATATGTGGAGTTGGTGACGCGAAGAAGTTGAACAAAGTTGAACTTTTTGGCAATTAGAATTAAAGCAGTGAGACGATTACAAACAGGAACCTAGCTCTGTGCCACTGAAAATAAGTACAATTTGTTTTTGGTTCAAAGATAATAGTTCTTACTAGAGATAATATAGAAACAGCTTGTAAAACTGTATACATCAATTGTAAAGAACAAACAGTTGTCCTGTCATGTTAACAGTGTAAGACACGGTGATAAAATTGATGTAAAAGTGATTAATCTACAGGATTTTTATTTTTAGCAGAAAGATGTCTAATTTGTGGGAAAACCAGAGTGAAGAAAACGAATTTGTGTCAAATTGTTATTCTATACTTTCTGGAGATACTGTACCAGCAAAGTACATTGTACTTCCAGCAAGCTGCTGTATTTATTTATTAGTTTTTGCTTACCAAACGACTTCAGATGATGATGACACTTCCCGTGTAAGCATCAGGAGCTAATTGGAAGAAAAGTAGCAAAAATTTGGTGCCAATCTGAACATTACAGTACTTTGACAGTACAGACCTACAGGGCCTTAACAGTCGAACAGCAAAAACCTGGCAGTGGTGGGGTTTAAACCAGAAACTTAACAATATTAATACTATTGTTAATATTGTTTGATTTGCATCTTTGCATATCCAAGCTTGTTTAGAAGCTGGCATCAGACTGCAGGTTCAGTCATCATCCGGGAGCTTTGCTCAAGGACCCAACAATGGCTGCCTAGCAGAAATTCAACTGACGCTACAAAGGTTCTTTTGATACTTTGTTTGTTTCTGGTATTTTAGCCATGTCTGTACTTATACCTTTTTTACCTTCCTTTTTTGGGTTGTGACTCTTTAGCTAAATTGTTGTTCTGGTTTGGTGAAGCATTTTAAAAACTGGGCTTGTTTTCAAAAACACAGTGGCAAGGTGTGACCTTCACTTCCCATGATTTATTGCTGCTTATCTGTGGACTAGATTTTATTTCATGAATTCATGAATAAAAGTCCAGAAATACATCTATGGTATATTATATATGCTCTTTTTGACAGAATCCTTCCTTTTTATCCCTTTCAATGCACTGGTCTATGCATTCTAGTGGCTAGCTACAGGACAACTCAGTGTATCCAATTCACCCGACTGCATGTTTTTAGACTGTGAAAGGATATTAGTGCCCCTGGTGGAAACCCACTCAGTCACATGGAGAACACACAAACTCCACACAGAAATGACACAGACCACCCAACCTTGGAATCGAACCTTGCAGAATTACAAGTCAACTGTAGATTGGCTAGACTTTCCTCTACCCACAAAAGAGAGACGTTAAATTATGTCAATTCTTGAAGACTTTCTGAACTCAGTTTGCCGTTTTCTTTACAACATTCCACCAGAACAAAACACGTCAACAGGCCACAGCATCCTGTCGTCAGTCGAAGAGTTTGAGACTCTGTTACTCAACCCCATGCTGAGATCATTTTCTTTAATGAGCGTTTTATACGCCCTCATAAAGCACTTGCACAGTTCTACCTGCTATGAGAAGCTTCAGCGTCCCTTACACCAGGCAACTTATACTCATTAAAATCAGAATGGTGTATGTACCAGCTGATGAGGTTTCTGAGGTGAATTCTGTGCTAACTTGGACATGAATCATTCATTTACTGTTTATTATCCACGGAGTAATCATCAATTTTTTATTGTTGAATCAATTTGTTATTTGTTGAATAAGGTAGAGTGCAATGCTAGGTAGTGGAATATGATGAAGCCATTGGGTGATGAATGTAGTCATGCCTCGTGCATTCTGAAAACAGTTTTGTAAATGACATTATTAATCAGTTGTTTGTAGGTGATGACATGTCCTACATTCTTTTCTTTGCAAGAAAACCTTTTGGTAAACTAATTTGTGGACATTTGTGTAAAGAATGGACTAGATTTGATCACAGGGGCAGACACATAAACAGAGATGCTGTTAGACAATGTGTTTATTAATAACAAAACAGATGATCTAATCTAATGCTAACCACTCGCACTAATCTTAACATACCTAAATTCATCTTCGTGACTTAAGATTTTCTGTGGTTATGATGTCAAAGCAACCAGTGACTCCAAGCTCACGTCATCTTTTCCAGGGACAACACTAAATCTCTTGCGATACTCTGTGTGGTGAAGAGGGATAGCAACATTACAAAGTGCTAAATGTTTTACTGTCCCAACTTTTTTTTGGAATAAGTTATCGGTATGAAATTAATAAATGGAGGTTTATTAATAAATTAAATTAAATTGAGCTGACAAAACATGAAATATCCTACGTTTAAACTGTCTTTGATGAAATAAAAGTCAAAGTAAATGTAGGAAACTCTGTTTTTTTCTTATTTGCATTTTCCATGCTGTCCCAAGTTTGACTAATTTAGGGTTGTAAAATAAAAGTTATAATTGGCATAAAGAATAAACAAGCAATAGGAGAGCTTCATATCTTCAAGCGACCTACAATTGCAGAGGGCACAATGCATCATTTAAGGGTCTGGCTCAAGGACCCAACTGCAGCACATGGCAGTGATTTTCAGTACCTTATCCACTGAGCAACCGATTTTTTTTCTTGTTTTCCCTCACTGTAAAATGGGATGAGTTTCTGTGCATTTACTGTGCAGCTCGAACGACTCGTGACGGTCCTTTGTCGGTTCATGAATCACTTGAGTAAAGGTGCAATGGACCATGCCACAAATGCAACATAATTAATGTCAAACTGTTAAATTCAGACCCATGTCCCTTGCAGAGCCGAACGCCCAACTGTCATCATTAACTCACTGTGAGCATGCATGTAATTTCCCAGGCCGGAGCCTCCAGAGCCATGTTTCTTTCACTATCGGCTCCCTCATTACTCAGGCAATAGTCTCCAGCGTGGTCGAGTTCACGGCACATCAATGGTGCTGCTGCATTCTTGGATACAGATTCCTCATCACCCAGGTGCAAGTTCTCTTTGATAGCTTGGCAGAAAGGTCTGCTTGAAAGCAATCCAAGTCAAGGGCTTCTGCAAGAGAGGAATGATTCACCTCTTATTCACCTGATGAAAAGATGGTTGGTAGAGATAGTGCTCCCTCCCTTTCTATTAGCCGTCTTCTTTTTTAAAGTTAACCTTTTTAATCCGTTTCTCTCTCTCAATGGCTACATTGACTAAAGCTCTTCCTGAGGGCTCTTTAAGCTATACGATAGACGCACAGTTCGCATTGTTTGATGGATTTTTCTTTTAGAGTTTAAAGTGTATTTAAAGTGTTAAGTGTATTTTTTTGTTTTATGTGCTTTTCTCTAGATGCGTTGCTGATCAATTTCATCATACACAGGGTTATTGATCTTAAATGAACTAATATTCACAGAATATTTACAGTTTTTCATGCTTGGGGTATGCTTGGGCAGCTATCCAAGAATGTGTTTTTTTATTATTTTGTATTTTATTAGTTACATTTTATTTCAGAAAATTATTTGACATCTCTCCTGCCAAATAATAGCATTTTTGATTCCCTAAAAAGCTTTTCATGGATGGTTACTTGAAATAGATTTTTGTTTGTGTCATTTTTTCTTCTCCCTACTAAGAACAATGCATAGTAATTAAACATTAATGCTGGTGAATGATTATTTTCTTTTTTGTCGTATTAAATTCAACTAGACTTGGCACACACTCTAAAAATCTTTTTACTAAGGTGTTTAGTAATGACAAAAGATAAGACACAGGACAAGATATACAAAAATTAGACTTATGCTAAGCTAATTGCTTATCAAAGGCTAATTTTAACACACAAGAAACCTAACTAAACTATACCAGCTGTATCTTGGTGGCTTAGGTGCTGCACTGATAATGTGAAGAGCAGTGGTTCAAGCCCCACCATTGCCAGGTTGCTGCTGTTGGGCAAGGCCTTAAACCCTCAATTGCACATATTGTCTACTTATAAATATGTATGTAAATGCTGAAAATGTAAATTTGCTAAATCATCAGTTAAGCTAACAATACTAAACAAATATAAAACAGGAATTAGCAGGGAGCTTAAAGTCCCGATGTAGTACCATCAGATTTCCACTGTTTTGGAAGCTCAAAGAAGCTTTAAGAAAGAAATATTTTTATGTGGTGATGTGAGGCAGCAGTTCTTGCTGATTCCATTACAACAGTATCCTGTAAAAGGAAGCAAAGGAAGGTGCATATGAAAAACAGATGACATTCTCAACAAATACAATTTAAATAAGTATGGACGGTAAATAATACAAGTATGCCTGTATTATTTGTAAAATGTGTCCCATCAAGCTGCAAACTCAAGCCCTGATAATATTGTAGACATGTCAGGCCAGGAGTTCAGGACTCATAATTATGGATTATTCTATCAGGCTTCAAAAAGAGGATGTTAGTGTACTCCAACAAGCATGTTGATCTGCTCTGTAGTATTGCATGATCAAGCCTGTACCCCAATCAGGTGTTAAAATAAACAAAAAATCCCTTCCTTGC
>JAYDZG010000021.1:8978697-9001922 GCA_034509265.1 Microcambeva bendego
GTTGAAGAGCTGAGATAGGCTCCAGCACCCCTCCCCGACCCTAATTAGGATAATGGGTTAAAGAAAATGAACTGAACTTATGAACTGAACTCTATTAGCCCTTTCAGTCAGATGAGTCTTCCAAACTCCAGTTTGGCATGAAAACAAATGGTAGAAATGATGCTAACGTTTATGAATATAGAAACTATATTATGTTTTTCTTGCGTTTTCATTGGCTGTAACTGAACATTGCACTCATTGCAAGTCGTATTACTGAAATCCAGATATTTAGGAATACAGATATTTTTGTTCAGTCAGCAAGCACTCACAAGCCGCTTAAATGAAGTTGTGAAGCATTTTGCGAATAGCGATCGAGAGATTCGCAAAATCATGGCGCATTCACATGGGAAGCGTTTTGCACAAACATGAGAAGCTTTGGCACAAACTGCCACTTTGCTCAGAGCTTGGCTTGAGCTGCATCGTAAAACCTCATCAAAATGCAAATATGAAATGAAAAGGTATTTTCTCATAATGTCTTTCTTGAACAGTGTTGTATTGAATTACTAGAATCAATAGATTTAACTTAATGCCAAGATACAATGAAGAAATTACTTAATAAATTGGTTGGAAATGTTTTTAATCAGGGGTGGCATGAGATCCACTATTTACAGTTGCCGGGTTAATTATGACTTTTAAAAAAGGTTGGCCTTATGATTTTATGCTTTGTAGCTTCGTTGTGAAATGTGTGTCAGGTACATGTACTGATATCCAGCATTGCAAGGCAGGCAGGGATCTAGTGGGTCCATTGACACAAACACTCGGTGTAAAACAAAAACACACAAGTCACTCACACATACAGCTGCAATTTACTACACGCCTTGGGGAGACATGTGGAGTACACACACCAGTTCACAGTTCATTCTATGTCCACTGGTGGAGACGTCACTCTTGTAACAAACTACACATAAAGGAAACTGTAGCCACATTTTATGTCAATCACATTTACCTGTTTAAATGAGGCACAATCCTGATCAACAGATTGGTATAACTAATAACTGTGTTTGTCTTACCCTTGATTACTCATACTTGAAGCTGTTATACAATTATGACCTACAATTAACATTTCTAAACAGCCTGCACTCAAGACTACTGACCTATTTGAATACTGTCAAATTGGGCCAGCCAAATTTGAGTCCCCAAAATAAATTGATTTTTTTTGAGTGCTGTGACCGCTTTAAAACCGCATTTAGAAATGAACTTGGCCTTGACTTGACACAACCTTTAGCTCTTGCGTAGTCTTAGCACTCGGTAAACTCTCCTTGTTTTAAGGGTCAAATACCTTACTAAACATGTAGAATGAAACAGGTTAATTAAACTTCAAAACACAAACCTAATTTCCATAAAGGGACAAGATGCCATTCATCAGAAACTTGTGAATATAAGGGGTCACCCAAGGAAATGTCAAATCTTAGGTGGAAATACACATGCTGATAATCATATTGTTGGGTCATGTATGACCCCCTCGGACAACACAAGGGTTGACAGAAAGGTAACTTCAACAAGGTTGCAGAATTCAGACTTGACTTTTACTTGACTAGCAAAATCACTCAAATACACAACATGCACCTACAAGTAATGTTGTTAAAAAGTTGTATACATAACTCCACCTTTAAACCATGCAAAACAATAGAGTATTAAATCATATTTCTATGCATCGTCGTATTTCCCAATGACGGGAACAAATATTTCCCAATATTTCCCTTCCCTTCCTCTATATCTCCCAGGCTTTCCCGATTACGGTTTCTATTCCTCGACAAGTGACCAACGGGGGCCTCCTTTCTCCTTTGCGGACTATGGCTCCCTTGGCCCGCAGGCGGCTCAGCTGCTGCAAAGCGAGCATGCCACCTCGGCCTGCACCTCCCCCCTGCAGCACCTGCCCAGCCCGGATCAGTATAAGAGCCCAGGTGTGTACCACCTCTACTTAATTCACTGATTGATTTGATTCATGTGCTTCATCATCCAGTCCATTCAATCCCAACTCACAAAAAAGGCAAAGCAAGGGATTATAGAGAGGATAGAAATAAACCCTCTGCTTTCCCTGTCATAAACTGCATGCTGATTTGAACTTTCACACATTTTTTTTAATTCTTTCTATTCTGTTCTCAGCACTGCATTTTCTCCTGTGCATTTGAAACTGTTCTAATTCATATGCAGTGTGAGGTATGTGGGCTAGTAGAGCAAGGGAAGTTACAACTGGAGCAACGGTTACGATTGGGTTTATTTTCAGCACTGCACACAAAGGTACTGACCCAAATGGAGCACATATACTGTCGAGTCATATTATTATGACCACCAGCTGACATCCAAAGTAGCTAGATGGGCTGTAATTATTCAGTAAGGTGCTGGTCTATAAGGTTTAGAATAAACAAGACTGTGATGGTCCCACAGATGCTCAGTCTGGTCTAAGTTTGGGGACTTAGGGGGGCAGAGAAGTAATAAGTCTAAGGCTTGGACATTTCAAGTCATGTGACATGTCGCACTGTGTTGTTGAAGGATCCCATCCAGCCCAGGGAAGACAATCAGCATGTATGGGTGTGAGTGATCTGTGATTAGATTCATACCCAAATTGATTGAGAGTGCCTTCCACTCTTTATAGATCTACCAAACCAGCTCACGAAACGTGACTTCCTTCATGAGCTGCGTGGTGCGACCATCGAAAGTAGAAAGTGGTCATAATAATCTGACTCGACAGGGTAAAGAGTGTAGTGATTCCTTAAAATTAAGAGTCTTATATTAAACTTTTCCAGACTTAAAGATAGTAATGTGTAGTATTAAAGCATCTATAGTAAGTGGGCTGCTTGTTTGTAATAACAATTAGGTTCTTTGATAGAAATACTCTTCTTGCTTCACATCATCCATACATGCATGCTTAAATGGAAGATTTTGGACATTTGCTCTGCCTATAAGCTTGTTAGAAATTCAATTTCAGAACCATTACCAAACAATGCTATGCATTTGAGGAAACATATATCCTCCATTCTTTGCGCCAGTACCTTTATAGTCGAGCATGTTTAAGGTGACCATGAACATGTTGATTCATCACAAAGATTTATATTGCGATTAAGGTCAGGATTCCATTCAATCATGTTGACAAATCATGTATTTATGGACCTCACATAGTGTCTAGAGGGACTATAAAGCTTGCAAAAGATACAATCTTGCTCAAATTAAGTTGGCAGCATAGAATTTGTTTTAGACACCTGCTTGCAACGTGTTGCTGGAAATTAGTTTAGCCATCTGGAAAGATTCTCAAGTATATGATAATTATCAAGTATTTACAAATAGTCCCAAAATGTACAAGAAGAGAAGAATGCGAATTAAATTATAGATGGGTAAGTGAAGTTTGTGCATTTAGAAGAGAAACCGGTACGTCTCTTGTGTTATGAGGCCGTGTCTGCGGTAAAGGAGTACAAAATGAATGTAGATAAATATAAATAAACAGTATACATTCACCATTTGACACACAGAATTTAGCCTTTAAGAAAAACAACAAATTTCTCAAGAATTAAAAGACCTGCAATCAAAGCCAGCTAAGTTACAGACATTTAATGATCACCATGATGCTGAAAATTGGTTTTACACAGCTATTGATTCTCTTGATTTCAGGTCTTTAGTTTCTACCCACACTTTCAGAGCAGATTGGATATATAAAATATGTGGAATTGTTGTTTTTTTTATTAATATTATGTATTTGATCAGCAGCTAGATTACACAAATATATCACTGTTTACCCTTGTGTGTCCACATTTATTTTTATTGTGTTGCACTAACAAGCTTAGTATAGGAACACTGATTCAATGTTAATCACACCTCACTACAATGCAACCATGTATTAAGGATGAGAACGGGCTGTAGCCTACTATAATATAAAGAATTAAATAAGGTTGGATGATGGTGGTTCATCCAGAGGTGAACCTTGTTGGGCTTGAAACGAGAGCCAGCTAGGTCATAACACCGCGAAAGAGTGTCATCTCAAGGTCTTAATCTACCTTAGATTAAGGGTTATGTGGAGGAACCGTTGACACAAATATAGCTCTAAATCCTCGCGGCACGGAAATGGAGTTGGAGATCGCTCCGCTCAGCAGAATGCGCCGATTACAGGCCGTGTAGTTTAGTGTTTATACAGTGAGGCAGTTATTGCCTCCAGCAGCTTATTAGCGCAGGCCCTATGGGAACAGAGAGAGCGGTCGTAAGAAGAGTGGATGTTAAACAGTATCATCTCTTACATGAGCTTATTGACGATAAGGTGGCGGTTTACCCTCATTTAGGGAAGCGTTTCAATTTAGCTGAGCCTTAAGTTCAGCTCTTAAATTGAATTTGCTAGCCTGTTTGCTTGCCTTGCGTCTACACTCCAAACAGTTTCACATACAGAACGTCATCTAGCGTCGTCTTTAAAATCCTTCCCAGCATCGCTTTTTTTCGACGTTCGCCGATGCGCTTGAAGAAGCTGTGGCAATCTGCTCATTGGCAGACGCTGGCTTTTTGTGCAACACATGTCACATTGAAGTGTCAAAAACAGCCTCGTCTCACTGTACTACCTACTGATATGCAGCCTGCTTGAGATATCCATCTTCCGTAGGGTGTACCAGATCTACAAATAAATATGTGCCCCCCCTACCCTCTCCCTTCCACCTCCGCCTATGCTCTCGTTCCTGATGTAGCTGTCTCTGTTTCACCCGGTTGACATTTCCAGAGTGAGAGCTGCGCCTGACAAACGTTCCCTGCTCAACTTCCTGTCTACCCTTCACTCCGTCTGTATGAGAGATAGATAAACCTAAAATGCATGTCTGATGCTAGGATGCCCCCTATCTGACACATTTGCTTTTGATCATTATCCTGCTAGGCCCCTTTTTCTTCTCGCACATATCTTTTACCATCATGACGTCGGGAGTGTGCTGCATTAATAGGCTCTCCTTTCAGCGAATGGTGAAGTGAAAGCTTCCGGCTGTGGAGGAACTTGATTTAATATTCGCTTATTAATGGAAGTGTCATCAGGGCGGCGCTGGCAAGAAAAATGAGCGTGGCACCGCATGGGGCTAAAAAGTTCCCCAGAACCTCCATTTAATTCCATGCGTATGTTTGTTTAGACTTATTTAATCTGTCTTTCCGTGGCACTGATACCGAGGGGTCATCTCTCTACTTTAATGAGCCTAATTTTGCCCCTGTCTCCTCCAGCTCTCCACCCTCCGATCGTTCATTTTTCTTCTTTCCCCTCTTTAAAACTTCAGCCTCATCCAGAGATGCTTTTTTTCATCCGTCCAAAGTTCTAAAGTATTCATATCCAGAAAACATAATTTCATTTCTTAGGGGTTTGTGTAGATCGCGCCAATAATTAGCCACAGTGGCTGCCAGAATATTTCTCTACTACAACTCTTGGGTCATGACGGGACTCAACAAGCTCAAATTATACCGGAAGAACTAAATGTTCACTGGTCATTACATATTTGTGGCCCAGAGTTTCGCTAGGATCAATATGAAATCTGTCACATTAATACTCTATGAACATGTTTGAATTAAAGCTCCTTATGTAATTAAAAAGTTCACATATTAAAAGTAATCTTTTATCTCTATACAAAAATATACAATTTTAAATAAATGTTAATACATGAACATACATTTACATTTTCCGTAATTAGAAGATGATTTTATCCAAAGCAACTTACAGTACTGAGGCAGTAGCTCAGTTAAGCAATTGGGATCTTGCTCATGGGCCCAACAGTGACACCCAGTGACCTTTAATTACTTTAGTACATTAACAGCTGGGCTTCAACTGCCCAGATAAACTAGGGCCTTACCAGATAAGAAGAAGCTACACAAGCCAAAGTTAAGTGCTTAACTTAAATTATGTTATATTGTGCCATTGGTCTGGCCTGGACAGGTGCTATATGAAAACAAGTGGGAGGTCCTTAACCGAAAATTCAAAGAAACCCAAAGCACATAAGAAGGAGCCATACAAGGTAAAACAAAGAGCTCAAATAAATCTTATCGGAAATAATGTTATTTGGTGCCGGTCTGGGCCAGGACGGATGCTCTGCGAACACATGCTTAACTGACAATGAAAGCAAGGTCACAAGAACTAAGACTGGACTTAAACAAGAACTGTGAACAAAATAACAAGAGCATGAAGTAGACCCCAGCATTAAATAAAGCAGTACATTATCTAGACAAGAGCACGACCCAGGCAAGAGCATGAACTAGGAAGCAAACGGACATGACAAAGGCAAACAAACTGAATGTTCCACTGCTGCCTTCGTAAATTCCACAAGCACATTGCTGGAGACGAGGTACAGCTAAGGATAATTAGCTGAAGAGCAATCACAAAGAGGGCATGGCAGTAGCACACACAGGCTGGATTTGTGACACCAGATTTCCAATGTTAGTCCTCTAAATGCTGCAAACGTACAAAAGAAGGGAAAAAAGAGGAATTTCAAAAAGAAAAATGTTGCAAGTATTTTCAGAAGGTGACAATTTGATGGATTTAATAATAGTGCATGTCCAAGGAATAGAGATCATACAAGGAAAAAAACTCAACACACATAAGTGTCCAAGCAAGTCTATTTAGTTAAGTCAGTAATGTCCAACGGGATGCATGAACTATGTATCTCTATCCATCCATCTTGGACAAATCTAGAGTATATACACAATTGTAGTGTAAATTACTCACTAGTTTTGTATAACTGTTGCATGACTTTTTGTTTTGTTAACAGTTTTGTTAACACCTCCAAGGAAGTACTGGCCCACCTCCACACTCCAATTTGAGCATCTGCTCTATGTGGTATATAAGCTTTAGTTAGAAATGAACTGTACCCCCTTTGTGGAAACACGTCTCAACGATTCTTTAACACGCTTTACTCACGATGCCCTCCGCAATTTCCTCGCCGTCAGCCGGCCTCGAGGCCTGAACGTCCCCTGACGCTAACAGCTAGATAATCACCGTAATATATTTAAAGAAAGGAGAACAGGAGAAGGAGAGCACTCTCCTTGTGACAGGTGTTGATTAGATAGGGGTGTTGTGGCACAATCTCCCCATGCAATTTCTGAGAAGGACTCAAAAATCATTCGAATTTGACTACCGAGTGTGTGGAGAGAGCACACCGAGTTCTGAACGTGTGTGCGTGCACCACAGAGAGGTTATGATAATGAAAGAGACCTACATGGCAGCATCTAACTCTTGCAGAGACTCTTTAACATCACAGAAGCCTCTGTAGGAAAGTTCTCAGCCCTTTCAATAAGCACCTCCATTCGCCGTGAGACACGGCGTCCTGCATACTTAACACCCACAGTAGCTCCTTTGCTAGCGTTGATGCCATGTGAATTTTGAATAAATTTATCTAACATGAGCCAGCATTTTCGTCTGCACGAGCTCTTCAAAATGTACCATGAATAATAGAAAACCTTGCCTATGTTGATGTCGGTTATAAGGGCTGTTCAGAAGGTCAGTGTGTGTACTCGGTGTCTACTCACAGATACAGGCACATTTCAAAGCCCAAAGATTTGTGCATCAATGTGCAGGTGAAAAATGCATATGGATGCTGCTCAGGTGCCAGAGGGGGTGTTAGTTAGCTTTGTTCTTCTCTATCAAAGCCGTAGTCTCTATTAGTGAAGAAGAAGAGTGATGTAATCGGACTATTGGACATGCTAAAGTCAGGAGAAATGTTTAATTATGGGAAAAATGGCTGATCTCCAAATTGTGTACATTACAGATTCTAAACATAGAGTAGCCCAAAAACATCCAGTGAGCAGAAATTCTGCTGCCTGAAATGCCATGTTAATGACAGGTCTGGGGAGAAAAGCAAGACTAGTTTGCACTGACATTAAGGTTATGGTAATTTCAGCAAGTACTCCTTCCAATCACATTTAGGAGAAAAGCGGCTTAGGAGGCACAACATGTTGAACATTACACTTGATTGGCTACGACTGCAAAAACACATTAGGTTACACTCCAATTGGCCAAAAACAGATGGCGTTTAAGATTGAATATAACAAAACACGGACTGGTAAATCTTCTGAGCAGAATCCCTTGACCCGACAAGCCAATTAACAGTACAGGCTGGTGGCTGGATAATACATTATAACAATACTCAATAAATCTTACCAGAAAAAATGTTGTATAGTACCATTGCCCTAGGTCTGGATGAGTGCTCCGTGGACACCAGTGGGCGTGTTCAAAAGATGTACCAATGATGCCTAGTGTCTGTCAAAGCAAACACGCCAACAGGGGAATCTAGAGAACATTGCTTTTTCATTGCTTAATAGAACAGGCTGGTGGTTGGAGGTAAAAAAGAATTGCTTATTCCATTTATGGAACTTGTGACATGACATGATAAATGTGAGAAAATTAGGGTGGGTTCGAAAATCTAGTGAGCTCTCTACATAGGCAGCATTGCATACTGAAATTCTGGATGCTTTAAAAATGTGTAAAAAATTAAATGTGTTCAAGTGTATTTATTGGCAAGTTTGGGCTTTTTACATGTTAGTGACCTTGTCCCATTGGTTTGAATTTCACAATGCTAACTGTGTTAGCATGTTAGAACAACCTGACTTATAACGCGATGGCTTATTAGAACCCTCTCTAGTTAGACAGCTGCCGATGTAGACAGTAAGACACCAAGGAAGCTCTCTAGGTTTCCTAACACAGTGGGCTTGAATTTACTGCAGCACTGAGTGAAAATGACAATCGTCAATGAGAGATTAAAAAAAACATTGACTTGAGTAAAGATGTTTCAAGGAGGACCACCTCACTTGCCCATGCTAAATACAAATAAATAGTTGTTTATTGACATTTTTAAATAAAGAAATAGCATTTATTTTTATATATATATAAGCTGTAAATATACTGGGTTGACACCACCGTTTCTGCTGTGTTAGCCTATTATGTTGCATGAACAGCAGGCTTAAACATCACGTTGTGAGCTTCTTGTGTGTTGAAGTAAGAACAAGATTATAAACCTAATAATATTCCTAACTGGAAACTTATAGGTGACTAGCTAAAAACAGACATTTGAACAACTAGGTTCTTCAAAAACTTTAATTTATTAACAATTCCAAAAACAAATGACATCACTTTTCTTCACAGGCACCTTCCTTTACTTCATATCATTTAACACCATCAGCAAATATCTTTTGAATAAGTGTACAGCCATGGAACCACTTTCACATCATCATCACATGCAAATCTCCTTCCCCTTAAAGCTTTGTTGAGGGGTTCAGAAAAGTGTACTATAAGCTCTCTCAGAGACGACCATCTAATACTCCCACACACAGTTTCCAGCCAAAATATCAACCTTTTTTGAAGATCCCTCATAATTTGATTTAATAAAAATAATTAAAAATGAACCCAATATTTACCTAACCGTACTAAATCGAAAGTGTAAAATCGACAACACGCTCCATTTTCATTACTGCATGCTTTGTCTGAGTCTCTATTTGTAGTCTTTGCATGCTAATGTTAGTCTCTGATTTTGTAGCTCTGCACACCCCTGTTATCTGCTATCCTCATTTCTCACCCCAGTGTTGGCACCCCCTCCCCTTTTTTTGGCAGGCACCAACCCTCCACGGCCTGGAACTTTTCCTGGAGCCAGCAGTCCGGGACCTGTGGCTGACCTATACGGCCCCGCCAGCCAGGACTCCGGTGTGGGCAATTATATAAGTGCTGCTAGTCCCCAGCCTGGCTCAGGCTTTGGCCACAGTATCGCTGTAAGTACCCTTCAGCAGTCTGCACTGCAGTCTCACTCACAGGGTTCAATTTTAGTCCCCTTCGACACCTTCGCATTCACCTGCTGCTAGTATACAGGATAGGCTGCTGCGTATTGCACTTAGTACCGAGAAAAGACACACAGGCTGTTCTTGCATGTTGTGACAGCTTCTCGGCTTCATGGTCGGCTTTACTGGTGTGATGATAACGTACCAGGCTAAATAAACTAAAATAATTTCATTATGCTTTATTATAAAAGCATGTGCTAAAAAGGATACGCATTAAAATCAAATGGCGAAAATTGAAAGATGTTTGACTTACTAATTATTATGAAAAAGTTTGGCTATAAAATGTAAAATCATGAGTGTTCAGTAAGTTCTGAAGAATCATTGTGTGCTTTTTTGCAATCCCTCATCTCCTCGGTCGCTTTGCTATTTTTACCTAATTCTATTTCCCTAGAACAAACTGTGAATTTTGTACCTACTGTCACCGTGCTTTCACTGTGTGCCAGAAAGAGAAAAGAAAATCGGTGCAAATTTTCATATTGCTGTGTTTTTTCCCCCTCAGACACATCTCCCTTCAGCCCATGTACCAAACGCTAGCTTTGAAAGGCCCGGTGTACAAAGTGCAAATGTAAATCAATAAAGCAATAATAAACTCTCATAAGACAACCAATCAAAAGAATATGTAGTCTTGGCCTTTAAAGCCATACGTGCTTCCCTCTCTCTCTCTCTCTCTGTTGCTTTGTTTTTAACCTCTCGCCGAGTGGATCGAGAGCTGAGGGAACAGGGAAGGAGGAGAGGTCACCCCACAGGGGGGTTCCACTAGAGGGAGACCAGGCTGAATCACAGGCTCCTCGGGAAATTACAGACTCGGCCCGTTTTGTAGCCGCCATCCGGCAATCAACATCAAGGTCTGCCGGGGGGAGTGAAAAAAAAAGGCTTTTGTGTCTGAGGATTCACGCCGTCCATCTTCTGCAAATCTTTTATTCGCGAAGGAAATCCGAGTGAGAATTGACTTTGCTCTTTCTTCTCGGGAAAAAATAAGACAGGCCGTTCGTCAGCTCCAGACCCGACGTTCGGATTGACAAAGTCACCTTGCGCTTGACTTTCAGATAAAGTGTTTAACCTAAATAGAAGCGATCGGAGGCTGACCCAAAACTTTCAGTCGTGATTGACAGCTCATGCAGTAAAGACCTTTCGACTCTGTCTGTGCTTCAAATTGTTCTTTCTGTATTTAAATTCGTTTTTATATGGACCATTTCTGGAAAGATGACACAATGTTGAAAAGTTCACAGTTTGATTGAGGAGATTGGAGGTTATCTGTGATGGGTTTTTTTTGCCACGATGGAGTTTTGTGCATGTTGTGACGTTAATGTCAATAGTATTTCTAATGTTTCCATGCACACACTGATCAGGCATAACATTATGACCACCTTCTAATTTTGTGTTGGTCCTCCTTTTGCTGCCATAACAGCCCTGCATTTGTGATGCACAGTGTGTTCTGACCTTTCTATCGGAAGCAGCAGTACAGTAGCTCGTCAGTTTGCTTCAACATGCAACAATGAGCCTTGGCCACCCATGACACTTTGTATGGATGGATTATCTATTTTCTATGCTTCTAACATCAATATGAGGATAAAATGAATTACATGTTTAATATATCCCACCCACTAAGGGTTGCTGTGATCAAAGGTTACTAGTGTATATTCACTTCACCTGTCTGTGCTCATAATATTATGCCTGGTCAGTGTATGTAACGTATTGGTAAATGTCCAGCTGATTTATATGGAACATTTTCACTGGATTTATACATTAATTACTCATATCAGTGTGGGTTTAAGAGATGCTTTAGTCTATGACAATGCATATGCAGAAGAATATTTGCATCTTCAGAGGAACTCTAGACATGCAAAATGCACCGCAGGTACACAATTTTTACCTCACGGCCTGCCCAGATCAAACCACAAGCACAACTTGCAGTCTTTAAAGAGGAGAGATGTAACCAGATGGCAACAGCGGGAAGCCTGAAGTTTTAAGCAGGAAGCCTGAAGGTTTAATATTTGTTAATGTGTTTGCTGCAATATTTAAAAAATCAGAGGAAGTATGATGTTCAAATAAAGACACTAGAGAGAAAAAAAACACTGCTTTTCATGTTTGTAAAAGACCACTGAGGTTATCCAAGTATTCAAGGCTACATACTGTTATTTGAATACATGAGACAAACTCTTTATGAAGCTTACGATCCAAGAATTTGTTTTTACCTCTGTCATCAGCACATCCAGGACATGATACTTAACATTTTCCTAGTTATTTAAATAGTAATACTACATTTGCCCTTTTCTAATTTCATAAATATGTGAAGAATTCCTCGCCTAGCTTCTAATTTAGTTGTGTTCTGTTTCAATAGCCACACCTGGTTATGGATTCTGCTAGACCTGTTGAATTTACAAAATAACTTACTTGCTCTGGGACTCCAGTGAATGAGATTGAGAGATATTATCCACAAATGGTGAAAACTTGGAACAGAGGTGATTCTTTCCCCAAGGTGGTCACAAAGAACCCAGAGGAAGATCTAAAAAAAAAAAAAAAATTTTTATTTATTTATATGTATTTATTAGTTCATTTATTTCGACTCAGACCACATTGTATGAGTACTTAATGTATTAATTCAGGTAATTATGTAGTCTTGATCTTTGCTTTAATGAATGACTGTCGGTCCATGCTGGCATTGTAGTGACTGAACTCCTGCCTACTGACTAGTAATATCTGTGTGTTAGCTGTTTTATCTGGACTGCATACTGACACCATTACTAACTGTACACTTTTAGGGTCCTTTGATTGCGACAGCTTTTACAAATGGATACCATTGAACCTAACCGGTGGTTGGTTGCCATCTCATTGAAGGTAGATTTTTGAAATATTTCTTATTTTTTATGTTCATATTTTTTCTTTGCTTGCAAATCCTGGCTTCACCGTTCTACGGTGTAGATGTGTGTCTGTATTGGAATCACGGCATGAAGCTTTTTCAGGGTTCTGTAGACTTAACTTTAAGGCACTAATGGAGAAAGGTGCTTTCTTTAAAGAAGCCTGGGGACTGTTTAAAGGCCTTTTAAAAGCTTCATGCGTTAGTGTTCTAGTGAATTAACCAACATTATAAATGTGGTGTTAACATTTCACTTGATGCTTTTGTAAACTACTTTTTCCCCTGCATGAAACTGCTCTGTTGATTTCTTTTAAATGTATGCTTATGTTAGATAAGCCATGCTCTGTTCTCTTCAGTTTTAGTCTCTTCTTAGTGAACCGTATGGCTTTGATTTGAGGCCCTGTGAAGTGCTGTACGTAAATAATATTCCCAGGTGCGGGGTCTTTGATCACCGTGCACCTGGAGACATAGAACTTTTGATGTCGGATGAAGGTTATTAAAAACGATTCGGCAGATCTGATGTAATGTATCAGCCTTTTTGCCCAGAATGCAAAGTAAAGGATAAAGTAAACACATCTATTCTAAATTTACATCTATTCTGTTTATGAGGCTAATTGCTGCCAAGTTGTTTAAATGTTGTAAGCTTTTTTTAAGGTTAGTAAGTAGTTTTTGTGTAAATGTGTGTGTTACGTATTGGTGCTTTAATCAAAAATAAATTAATTTTTAAATGTGTAAATAGGAATTTATATTATAATGAAGTAGTATATTTAAATGGCATAATACTTTTTGCTTCATGAAGTAGTGTCTGGTGCTAATATTGTTCAAATGAAAGTAGCATTGATATTAAAATACTACTACTTCTACTACTAACACTACTACTAATAATAATAATAATAATAATAATAACATTAATAATAGTAATAGCAATAACAGCTGCAATGGGGCATTTTCGCCTTACTCAAGACAATCCTGGGTCTCCAAACGAAGCAGTTCAGGTCCTGTATGTGTGACTTTTGCATGTTCTCCCTGTGTCTATGTGGGGTTTTCTCCTTGGGCTTCAGTTTGGGCTCAAGTCCAAAGACATGCAGTCAGGCTAATTTGAGTTTTTGGAATTACCTAAATATAAGTGTGTTTTACCCTGTGATGGACTGGCGTCCTGTGTGGCCTGTTGACTTGTGCTCATTGCGACCCTAAATAGGATAAAAACAGGTCAAATGGAATGAATGATTATTGACAGTTCGTTGTCTTGTTTTCTTTGCAAGCTTCAGAACAGTTTCGACATAATCCGAAAAATAAATAACACTTGTTTTTAACACCTGTAACAATTTATAAATTTATATCCATACAATAGTATTCAAGAGAAAACATCTTAGCTGTGCAGTTTCTGTATGCCATGTGTGCAATCACTAGTGCATGTGTGCATGTAAACATGTTTATCATGTTCCTCATCTGGGTGTCTGCATTCTAATGCATTATTAAATCACTATTAAATCATTATTTAAAGTATGAATAAGACAGATAGCAACAGTTATAATGAAGGATGTAACTCATAAATACAATGTAAATCATTTAAAATGTAACAAACATTTTAAAGATGAGATAAGGTTTAGTTACAGAAGTTTTTTTTTTTCATTTTATCCAAAATAAAGTGATTTTTCATGTACTGTATTACATAATGTTTTTTATTAATTATTGCATTCTTTTTAATGCATATTTTAATAGGCAGCTAATCTGACTGAAATAAAACTGAAATGTTCTCAGTCCCTGCTGTATATATGAGTTCTATGCACATAGATTAGCTATGAATTAATTAGTAACATGTGTTTCATATTGCAACGTGATGCCTCTAGAAATTAATTATCAGTTGTATTGCTGTCAGTTTGCTAAACAGCTGATGTGGGATTCTGCCATGATATAAATATATCGACATGATCCAAAATTCAGACTTATAACAAGATAAATGTATATTAGTCATTAATCATACTCTTCTGATTGCACAGTGTAACAAACATGGCTAAAAGACGAGGCGGACACACACGCATCAAGATGTTTCAACAAAGTATTTATTAAAATAATAATAAAAGATAAGAAAAGTGTATACATGACAAGACATACGGACATATGCTATCCTAAAAGATGTGAGGCAGGAACCAAAACTCTAAGTTTACAAAGAACACTGACTGACTAACATAAAGAAGACTACCTTTAAGACATGAAAATTAGCAAACAGACAGGAGCAAAGACATCGGAGCACACCAAAAGAGCAATATTACCAAATCAATAACCATGAGCTAGAAACAAACCACCGTGACCAAAAAGCCTCCAATGTAGAATACACAACTGCCTTCTTAGATTCCCTGAGTTTATTATCTAAGGACAAGGTGTAGCTGTGGATAATTACCCAGAAACCAATCTCAAAAAGTGGGTTGACTTAGAGTACTTCTGGAGGGAGGTGTGTTGCTCATATATACACTCCAGAAGAACAGAGAGGCTCCGAACAAACTTGTGTAAAATCCTTATACTTCAGACTAGAAACACTAAATTTTATATGGTAGACTTGTCCTTTCTGAAGTCCCAAAAGATCTCTGTGTTTGACCTTTTATTTTTTGAGTAATGAGGATTTGTTTGGCATTAGACATTCAAAACTGCTCCATAGAAGTCCATGTAAAATTCTTGGCCATCAGAATCGATGTTCCTCCATTATCATGTGTGTTTAACCTGTCATAAATCAGACAGTTTATGCTCAATCCACATACCTTCAGTAAATGCACAGGTAAAAGATATAAGCATTTGTTCAGAGTAAATATGTCCAAAATTGTGCTTTCCAAATGCATATCAAGTTATTATTATTATTATTATTATTATTATTATTAGTAGTAGTAGTAGTAGTAGTAGTGGTAGTAGTAGTACTAGTAGTAGTATTTGTAGTTTTATTGTGCCTTGCACCCATTTACATTTTCAGCATTTAGCAGATGCCTTCATCCAAAGCGACTGACATTACAGTTACAGTACACAGTCTCAGCAATTGAGGGTAAAGGACCTTGCTCAAGGGCCCAACAGCAGCAACCTAGCAGTGGTGGGGCTTGAACCCCACCATATAAATTATTATATCTCCAAGGTGTTGATGCAGCACATTCTTAAAACTTGTGAATGTTGTGTTTGCTTCAGCAGAGTCTATCAGGAGGTCCGGGAATAGCAGGCTACAGTTTCTAACTGTTTTTGTAAAGGTCACGGCTGTACAACGTCAAGCACTACAGCATGGAAAAGGCAAAGAAAAACGAGATGGCACCAACTAAGGAGCGAAAATGTTGGAATCTTCACAGATTCGAAAGCATTAATCTGCTGTACTATAGTTCAAACTTTGTGTTTTGTTTTTTTGTTTGTATCTTCATAATTTGATGTAGGTATCGTTGTAAGGTTGTTTCTCATTTTTTCTTTCTTGATTACCCTTCATTGAGGTCTTGTAGTCTGAATCAGCCTTTCATTATGTTCTTTAATGAAGAACTATATAAATGTACATGTTCTCTTTTTTAATGTAATAATGCTTCTACGTTCATCTCATCCCTCTTGGTAATACTCAACTGTCGCATTTTCTGAGTTTCATTCATTTCATACTGGTAAACACCGAAAACAAACACTTTCGCTTCAAAAATGATGTTTTTTCAACCTTTAAAAGAGCGACCAGGGGTATCTAACGAATCTTAGTAGCTCTGTTCTTTGTTCCGTGTGTTGTCTTGTTAATCATATTTACCTATTTTGGGCAATAAGAGGACTACAATATTTTCACAGTCCTTTTTTATAAATGTCTTTTTTCGTTCTGGATAAAAAAAAAAAAGATAAACTACATTTGCTTTTAATACTTTGTGAGATGAGATTTACGAAGAAAAGTTATAAAACTGTAAATAATTACTCTTCACTGCATCGAACCATCTCGGAGAGAAGCATATTTTTGTGATGGTGTTTTAGAGGTCGTACTGTGTGCAATCCGAAATATGTTTGAAAAAAAAAAAAGAAAAAAAGAATCTTTCAGGCTCAGTGCGGGAACTGAAATCCATTTGTAGCACAAAAGCCGCGATACCAGACTGCAGACAAAAGCCCAATAAACACTGTTAGCTTGCTCTGTAAATACTGTCAGCTTTCGAACTGTGCAGGTGGCATACCAGCATATCGATTAGATAGTGAGATCTGCGCACAGCTTGTACAACGTATATACAAATCGGCATTGTAAACCTGAAATCCAAAGCACACCTTTATGTTTCGCGTTTCCTTATATTGTTGTTATTATTATATGTTTTCTTATAGGTACAAGTCTTCAGTCATAGAAAAAATACACAGGGTGTGTTGGAAAACCCAGTGAGCTCTCTACAGGGACAGCATTCTTTGTCATTCTATTCTAAGCAGGCTGTTCGGGATCCTAGATGCCTTAATATCTTTCCTAGTAAGACATCTTCAATTTAGATGGCATTTTGATGCTTCTTTCCTTCCCGGAAGGCAATTCCTGCATTCAGTCGAACACAAAAGGGTGGCAAGTATAAAGTATAAAGTGTCATTTATTTGCAAGTTTGTGCTTATCAGTGACACTTTTGTCATTGTTGGTACACAGAGGAAGATGTTAGTTGATATGCTAGTGTGTGGTGCCACCTCATCCCATTGGTTTGAATGGCGTGATGCTTGCTGTGTTAGTTTAGTAAGTGTAAAGTATGTGTATGTGCTATGTTAAATGGGACGTTTAAATAACCTGCCCTATAAGTTGACGCCTCTCTAACGACCTGTCTATGTAGGCAGTAACACAGCAAGGTAGCTCACTAGCTTTTCAAACACAGCCAGAATGCTTGATTTGGAATCTATTTGCAATATTTGAAGATTTTAAAAGTGGTCCGTGCTTAATTAGGGAAAAACAACTGTTTCGCACCATTACCTCAGTCCTGTGGGATGCATTTTCGAGAACATAAATTAATTTATATTTTATTCTCTGGGACGAAATAAGATCGTCCCGAAATGAAATCCAATCATTGCACTGTGAGAATTTATCATTTTCTATTTGCACATGTTAAAGGTCGTATGAAGGATTCTCGTGGCGCTTGAGTCTTTAATTGCACCGAGTGCTTTTGAAGGATTGTTTTCCGAGTGTTTTGTTCGTATTCTCATGATCTGCTGACCTGACAGCTGAGTTTCTTGGTAGCAATAGTGAAAATTCTCCAATACACTGAAGCTGAATGAAACCAGTAGCTGCTACACTTATTTGACGTACACGTGGAGAGTGGATCGGATACTAAACTATACTATGTGCTGAGTAATAAGAGTGCTATTTAAGAATAAGAATAGATGTCCGTTGTTTTTCATCCTTGCTGATTTTTTCCCTTTTTCTGAACTCACACATGACAGGATGCTGATTTTTTTTACATGTGAAATCTTAAAAGAGAGAAACAAGAGTGAAGATGGCTTCCTACAAACAATTTAAAACTGTTTAAAAAAAACAAAACTATTTAAAATAAAAAAAGGATTCTAACCCCTATAAGATGTTTTGAAAGGGGGGATTTTTATTATTGCTATTTTTGTGAAAGTGAATGACTCTGTTAAATATAATAATAATAACTATATCACAATTATGCTGTACTGTATTTCTCATTTATTTTAACCTTTCTCTCTCCATTCCCTGTCGCACCATTCAGTAATCTTCTGTTTTATCATTGTATTTAAGTAGCGTGTAAAAAGAGGAAAAACCTTGTAAACGAGTGCTGTCTTTGATGCCAGTGTAGTGGTCTTTACGTTTCTGATTTGATCCCTTTCACTTCCTCTCTTGCCCTGTTTTTTGCGCCGCTTTCGTCCTTTTGCTCTTTCTCTATATCTCTGTCTCATGCTTTCATAGTAAATAGTTCTAGATGTTATGTAATCGTTACGGTAGAGCTGTAGTGAGTAGCAGATTTAGGACCAGTAAGGATAGAACTTTCTCTGATAATCATTTAAATGAAAAACAAAAGCTAAATGTTTAACGTTGTTTTCATTGCCGTTTACTTTTGTCATTTTCATTCGGTAGTTTTTTTTTTTTCAGTTGTGTGGATTCAGCCTACCAAAGCTCTCATATTGAAATTCAAACTGAAATTGGTGTAGGGTGTTGAAAACAGGGGATTTTTTGGATATACAACTTTGAATGTTTTGAAAAGAGGTGTGCCATACTACCTTAAATGCTAATGCTTTTTTTAACTCAATAAATACTTATACTTTTATTTCTTAGGTTTGAATAATGATGGAAATAAGTATAATTAAATTCTGGATATCTTTTGAAACCAAGCTGCCCATGGCACTACTATTTGTATGTCTGCATAGATTAATGCAATGCGTAAGTCTGCAGTCATTTTAAAAGTTAATTATTTTGTCCTTTTTAGCTCTTCGTGTTAAGCAGAGCTCAGCCTTAGCACAGTCAGCCAGAGTAAATGAAAAGTAAATGAGATTATTGACTGCTGTCAATGAAAGTTTAGACATTTACGTAAATAAAAGCTCTCAGGGATTATAAAGGTTAGAAAATGTTGCTCCTTTATTCCTGTGTGTTTTAGCTCAAAATGATTAATTGATTTTATTTAAACAGGAACACGTGCTCATGTGCTGATGCTAAGTTTGATCTACTTTTGGACCAAGGTTATGAAATGCATTAGTCATATAAAGAAAGTATAGGAAAATATGACTTGAGTAAATACATTTTAACTGTTGGAGACTTAACTGTCCTCCCAAATATTAGTAACTATTTTTATTCAGAAGATAAAATGATTGTAAAAATAGAGAGTTGCAAGGTTAACATTTGTACAACCTTGAAATTACCTGGATCTCTGCCAAAAATAAAAATCGATATTATATGTGTAATTATAAATACACATAAATAGTCTATAATTTATAATTTAGACTATTTAGTAGCTCTTAGTATGCTATTGCTGTGGCAAAGTGGCATCAATATAGACTGATCAGTGTGTGATCAGTGATATGACTAAATTTGGGGAAATTGATTTAACTCCATGCATATATCATTCTATAATGCGTTATTTGATGTGGCAATAATCATTTGAATAGATTTTAAGGGTAGAATTACAGTTGTGTAGAGCAACACCTTTATCGTCCTCTCATAAATTGGATTTTTGGAGATCTCAGGATGAAGTTATTGGTGAAAATGGACAAATAATTGACACATGAAAACTATTTTTTTAATTCAGGTAGAACTTTTACTTTTATTTAACTTCTTTATTATGACTTCTCTAGAGATCTGATGTTACTTCATTAGGGGTTAATGTGTAGATCCAGGTAATTCCAGCGGATGGACATTTGTTCTTGCTGCTAAATTTAAATTCGAACAATATAGCATAAATCAAAAACAGGCACAGCTCTTGATTAACACGAAGGCCTTCAGCTCTTCAGATATCCCTGTCTGATGTCTGGCTTTCTTTCTTTTCTTGAAATTGATCTTGTAGCTTGGACTTTAAGGTAGCATGGCTCTGTTGCCATTTTTTTGTTTTTCCATCGACAGCAGTTTACAGCAGATGAATGTTATACATCTTGCTAGACTAGTAACGTCATTGGATAATTGTTGGTTTAAAAAAATGGAAAAGATAAAAAACAATGACCTGGAAGGTGTGGAGTGACACTGAGAGTAAACTACCGTATCCATTCGAAACTTGAATTTTGTGGCAAGTGCTAGGAAATGGCCAAAATCGATCGTCCCATTACTGAAGCTACAAAATGTGTAATGACATACTGTACTGACATATGTATATACTTGTATACAGATACAGGATATATATGTATAGTGTATATATCTTTATTAAGTCGTTCAAGCTGCCTCATTTTGCTAATGAATCATCTGTAGTTGAACTGACTGTTGAAAACACAGTTCAGTAGCTAACACTAAAATTATATTTGAGGTCACATGTATGTGTTTGTTGTAGAAGCTACATTTTGCAGTACAGGGACAGACACAAAGGCGAGAACGTTAAAGTGCAGTGTGTGTTTTCCGAACCCATGCACGTGTACATGAGTCCCAGTATGCGGACTGTACTGTTAAAATGGTGGGTGTCACTTCTCCTGTTTCCCTCCTCAGCTATCGCCCGTCTGCCTTGTCCATTCCTAACACTTGCCCATTTTTTAACGGACTTTTTACCACATGAACTGACTGAACGGACTGACGTCTGAAAGCATCTTTCAGGTCTTCTTGTATGGCTTGCTCAAGCCCTGTTGTAAAATAAACTAAAGTGGATGGGGGTCTCTCACATCTCAGATGTGGAAAGTATAATTTTATATTTGTATTTTCAAATAATTATGATAATAAAATGTTTGTGAAAGGTTTCCATCCTCTACTGTGGTCCAGAAATCAATGTGTTTGTCTGGAGAAGATTAAAAAAATAATAAAATAAACTGTTTTGAAACATTTCACTCATGGTTTTTGATTTTACAGTTTTTTCAAGCAAATGATGTGATTTGATATATGAATATATGTGCAAAAGAATGTATGCCAGATATGCACAATTAAAATGCACAAAATTGAACACAGAGCTGAAAGGTTTGTGTAAGTTTGTTTTCTTCCTACTGATTTCATTACATTTACATTTCCGGCATAGCAGGCACCTTAAGTGACTTACAGCACTGAGACAGTACTCTGTCTGGAGGGTTAAAAGCATTGCTCAAGGGCCAAACAGCAACAGCCAAGCAGTGGTGGGGCTTAAACCATCAACCTATTAATAACTAGTCCAATACCTTACTACCTACACCTCCTTATTCTAGCAAAGAGAATAAATAAGCTTTAGGTGGTGAACCAACATGTTAAGAGTTTGAATCCTAGCTCTGCTGTTCAGTCACTGCTGGACCCTTGAGCAAAGCCCTCAACCCTCTGACCCCAGCTATTAATGACCTGGAATACATTAAGAAAAAAATGGGTAGAGTTTTGAACTAGCAGTTGATAAGTTGAGGGTTTAAACCTTAGCTCTAACATACAGCCACTGTTGAGCCTATGAGTAAGGTCCTTAATCTTCTATACTCTTGTTGTACTGTACATCTGTGTATGTATATATGACACATTCAGGAATTCTATTTTCTATTATATATTATTTTATATTCATCGATTTTAGATGTTAATGTATTAATATTTACTTCAAATTAATTAACAACTAATTTTAAATTAATTAATTTAAATTCTCAAGTCCAAAAACTCACAGAGCAATTTGGATTAATAACTTTGTTGATGCCAAAGGTGTTCGATTAAATGTCATTTAAATCTGTCATGGGCTCCTAATTACTCATTAGAGTTCGGAAATTGATTACGTGTTGACTTCTCTGTTCCTATTTAAATACACTTGTTAGCCTGAGCCACAACCATTACAATAAAAAGTCCTAGACACATCAAATCTCATCTCTTTCATCCTGCTTGGCTGGTCATCCAGGTCGTGAGTTGGATAGGGAGGCCTCATAACTGCTGAAATTACGACCTCTGCTGGCTGATTGATGGTGTCTGCACAGATTAGAGAATAATGCTGATCAGGGTGTTAATTCGTTCTCCTAAAGTCAGTTAGCAACAGAAGCATAATACAAATCCTAAACAAAAGAATATAGACATTGTTAATTTTATTATTATTATTATTATTATTATTATTATTATTATTATTATTATTATTATTATGTGTCCCTTTTTGCACATGAGGTCAGTAGTCTCATATGGAGGGCCACACACTGTTCTCCATGCTTTTCCACTTTCTGTGCGTCTTGGGCGACTAACCAGGACCCGTGAACCACGTTAAAAACCCCATCACCTTTCGGTCTAGGCTTTTCCCACACAGCAGACTCAATGGTTCATTTTGTCTGCTGGAGGCACCAGAATTCCAGTACTGAGGTTCATGCTTTAATTGTATGTAACTGTTTGAATTTAACTGTGTATATAGTAGTCAGTCTTGCAGAGGCACATAAAGGATGCACAAAATATTAACAACAAAAATAACCAAGGGTGATACATTGCCTAAGTAAGTAATGCTTGAATCACGCAGCTCCAGGAAACCAGGTTAGATCCCTGTGTCTGATTACTGTCTGAATGAAGTATGTTATGTTCTCACTGTGTATATGTAGGTTTCCCCCAGGTGCTCTGGTTTAATCCCTCCTCCCAAAGACACTCCAGTAGATAAATTGTCCTGGAGTGTAAGGAGTAGGAATGAAGGTGGATTTACAGTGATCTTTAGATAAAGTACACATAAAGTACAGGGTGATTGTATGAATGGGGCTCTAAAAAACTAAAGCTTTCAATGAATTACTCCTGGCTATGACCTGTCTGTCAATAATGATAAATCACAGTGCATGGTCTGTCAAAAACATTTACGCTGGACACCATGTGGATCAAATCAGATGAATCTCACATGAACAGAAAGAAACAAAAACATATATAATGTAACCACTGACAGTGTGGCACGGTGGCTTAGTCGGTAGCACTGTCACCTCGGGTGAGGTGATCTAGGTCCTTTCTGTGTGGAGTTTGCATGTTCTCCCCGTGTCCACGTGGGCTTCCTCCGGGTACTCCGGTTTCCTCCCACAGTCCAAAGACATG
>JAYDZG010000021.1:9021915-9047659 GCA_034509265.1 Microcambeva bendego
GTGTAATAAGTTGATGTAATAGCGATCTCTAAAATGTTTTTAGCGGAAAAGCAAGGTCTACTACATCCAAGATTTGCGGTTTTTCATGTGAAAGTCAGTGGTTTACTGTATTTTACATATTAGACCAAAATCTGTTGTGATCCCGACCAAGCCTTTTAGTTTCGGTACCTTCTGGATCCATCTACAGGATTCAGAAGTGTAAGATCAGGAGGCCTGAGGTAATTAGGGTCAGTTGATGAATTCCCAACCTCAAGCTCCCATCTTGCTCCGGTCTCTTATTTCTCCTGCAATGCCCATCCGAACAAGCATGTGGCGGTCGGGTAGGTTATCCGGATCATCTCCAGTGCCGGTAGCGGCTAAGTGACCTAGCACTTCGGGGCTTGTTAGGTGATGCACCACCTCATCAGGACAAGTTTGCCCTCCAAATGAGCTCACTCCTGCCCCTCTTATTTTATTAACTTTTTCCCCCGTTTTGTTTCCACGCGGTGTGTGATGTCCCTGGCGGAAATCATGACCCCATCCAGGGAGTCCACGCCTCGCTGCAGCCCTTTCAGTCACCTCGCTGTGCTCATAAGCACATGTGGTGAGTGTGGCAACCAGCAGACAGGGCTTCGCCAGTACGATTCCCGCTTTTATTTTTGTTCTTTAGTTTTCAGTCAAATACATTTACTCTTCCTATATTTAGGCTTTGTTTTTATAAATAACTTATTTTACAGATGTAATTTGCATCTTTCATATGTCTACATTACAGAAACTAATAATAATAATCTTTAGTACTGCTTAACTAGTATTACCTGTAGTCCTATCATTAAAAAATGACTCATGTCGTAATGAATTTAGCAATCATTATTACTAGTAACCTGCAACTCTTTCACCCAAACCTCATTGTGGCAAAGGCAACGTTCGCTGATGAGATAGGGGCTGCTGATTTGCCAAAGGCATTAAAACAAATTAACCTTCAGATATTCCTTCGATCACTGACGTGCCATCGAGTCTTCGCCCGTAGGGCCTCTCACCCACCCCCTCTTTCATGTGACCAAATGTAATCTTTCACATTTCATTTGCACACACATTATTATTTATACCACCCAGATTTACTGTGGGCGATGGCGTAGATTAGATTCTGGTCAAGGGTTGGGGTGAGCTAGGGTAGGAGGCGCAGGTAATTATGGTGAAAATAAATTGGAGGTCTGGGATGAGGCTCAGACTGGGCTGCTAGGAGGGCTTTATTAAATATGGAACCAGTTTGATCTGAAGCCCAAGGCTGTTCCATGCTTCTGGGAGAGATAATAGTAAAGGGTGAACGGTGAACAACAACAACCTGACAGATGTATCATTGGCGTAGGGGCCTGACTGATGATGCGGAGGATTCGTAAACAGGTGCCAAATCAACAGATTCAAATTTGTCCATGATTGGAGCAGCCTGTTCGTCTCCAGCATGTCCTCTGTCTCGTAACCATAAGTTTGCATGAAGGTTTATTATTATGAGTTATTTTTTTACAGGATGAGCAAGAATGACACCACAGTCTACCGTCACTTTTAAATATGCCTACAGGTATAAGAAAACAAGCTCCTGCTTACAAGCTCTAATTATTAAAAAGTCTTGTATGAATGAGCAGGCAGGCAGGACAAAAAAAATCCAGGAGCAGGTCAAGCTCTTATGTTAACACCAAAAAAGGGCTTGTGCTCCTCTCCATGGTTTGCAGCCCTGAGGCTTCGGAAGACATGTTCGGATGAGAGCCAGAGCAGAAACCCTTTGCTAAATCTGATCTTGTTAAAGGCTGCATTAAATATTGATCAGCCCTGAAGATACTCAATAAGTTTTGGTTCTACAGTCAGCCTGCACTACTGAGTTTGAGGCAGAGACCGCATGAGTTATGACAGAACTTGGCGGGTAAGGCATCAGCCCTGCTGGAGGTCTAGAGAGACAAATGGCAATAGAGGTGGCAGTTTTTCATTTCGGTGCCACACTGGGACGAGGCGGGGTGTCCGATGCATAAAACAGCTATAGTTTATCGGAGCTTATTCACAGAATGTATATTAGTGAAAACAGCGTGACAAACCAGATGCATTAAGATATGCATTTATATCACTTTGCCTTTCAGTCCTGTAAATTATAGATATTTTACTATTTGTCATAGTACTGTACCTCCATCATACCCTGCCTGTCATCAGACCCCTACAACTGATTCAAAAGCATGGCTTACTGCACTGGCTTCCTGTTGCTGCCTGCATTCAATTTAAAACAACAATACTTGTCTATGAAGCCAAAAAATGTCCATCTTTAATCTGCTATGAGAATGTCAAGCTCTTGGTTGGAGTCAAAGTCAAGTAACAAGTATTAAAGCTAAAGTCCAAGCAAAGTCATGAGTCTTTAGACTAGAGTCCAAATCAAGTCAAGTCACAAGCCTTTAAACTAAGGTCCAAGTCATGGTTTTATAGGCTAGAGTCTAAGTTAAGTCACAAGTCTTTAGGCTAGGTCAAAAATGATGTCAAAGGCTTTAGAGTAAAATCCAAACTAAGTCATAAGTCTTTAGACTTAAATCCAAGTATAGTCAGGATTTTATAGGCTAGTGGTTGACTCTAGCCTAAATACTAGCGACTTGACTTAAAGTCAAGTCATGACATTTTAAAATGCCATTTTGAATGCACAGCAGTCTAATAAGTTAGAGTACAAGTCATGTCATAAGTCTGAGGCTAGAGTTTTGCGTAAAACACTGTTTCAATTTTTTTGTTGTGAAATATTGTGATGCATCATATTGGCAGTGTGGGTATCATGCACTGGGAAAATTCTTAAGCTGAACTGATAATGAATAATGACACCCCACCTTTGTTTTCTCTAAGCAAAGCTTAATTCTAAAACTAGCCTGGAGTCCAAACACAGCTGTGTGCAATTAAATTCCTACCATGAGCACATAAATTTCTCTGGCTCTAGGTCAGTGGTTAGTAGATCGATAAGGCAGAAGTAGAGGTTGAGTAGAATCCGACAACAGTAAATAAATAGCAGCATCCCTTTGCTAAACTGTAGGTAAAACAAGAATCCTGTAGAGACCAAGTATTTTCTTTGTTAAAAGAATAGGTCTTTGCATCATAATTCTCTAAAGATAAACACAGTCATGACAAAATGTAGATATAGCAGATCTCGGTGCACAAGTCCCTCATCAGGCTAATCTAAGCCCCTGCAGTAGCTAAAAGAAAAACAGCAATCGGAGTGAGGTAAACACTACCCTTTCGTCGCACTAATGAAGAAAGCAATTCTCCTAAATGAGGCCAGAATTGGATTACATGCAGTACAGTACACAAAAGAGAATGATTTTTTTTTAAAGAAGTGCATTCCAAAATTAGCTAAGAACTTTCACAATTAAACAAGTCGCACACCTGGTGATAAAGTCTCGATGTTAGAGTAGGTGAAAAGAGGGAGAGAAAAACATCTTAAGCTCCCGAAGAGTCTCTAAATCGCACTCGTGGAGTTGCAGCTGTGTATGGCGTCGCCGTGATGCTTCTCATTTCTCCTGGCTCATTTATCATAGTCAGAGCTAAGGAGAAGGTTGGAGGCCATGCTGGGTCTATTGTATTAGCAAACACACTCGTCTGAGCGTGGCTCATTGTCTGCTTTTTACACCCCGTTTTCCTCCACTGTCTGTGTCCTTGCACTGTAGTAATGACTCTGGTGGAGGTAGAGGTGTTAAAAGATAGCATGTGTCACCTTGAGAAACCAAAACAATACAATTATATGGCCTCCCTGTGGAATGATAAAACATCCTGCTTAACAAGCTGATTTCAGCTGGTTACCTTTCTCAGCTGGTCAGTTTGGTGAGGTTTTAAAGTGTTTTTGATCTTGGTCCGGCAGTTGTTCCAGCTGTTTTTTTTACTTGGTTTTAATTGCGTTAAGAAGAGTGTTTAGCGGTAAAAGCACAACTTTGCATAATACATGTCACATGCATGAGGTCTGAGCTAAGTGATGGACACAAACATAGAGATGTAAAGAAAACAATATATTTATTACTGAACAAACCAAACAATAGATCAAAATACAAACTAACCCGAAGACGAAATACTATTAAACACACAAACTAAGCAGGAGACAAATTACTATATGAACCAACAGAAATACTACGACACAGAAATACATAAATATATGTGAAAGGGATAAATGTACATAAAACATATCAGTCCATTGTCTTCAACCCCTTATCCTAATTAGGGTCAGGGAGGGGTGCTGGAGCCTATCCCATTTCCTCAACGGGCACAAGGCACATGGTAACACCATGGATGGGGCGCCAGTCCATCGCAGGTATCTACAGGACAATTCAGTGTCTCCAATTAACCTGGTAGCATGTCTTTGGACTGTGGGAGGAAACCGGAGTACCCGGAGAAAACCCACACAATTCAACAATAATTTGCTATGTTCATGGTGGCATAACAGTATATAGCACTGCTTTAAATTTTTTAAGGTTAGTGTGTTTTGGCAGCATTATTGGGGTTTAAAATGTAATAAATTGGCATTTGGAACATAACCCCTGTGAAAGTAGGGGGGTTTACTTTATATAATATTTGATAAAATTACCTATTTATTATGTTTCGGTATTCCTGTTAGGGGTCGCCATACCAGATTGTGATCCGCATTATTGATTTTCCATAGTTTCACACCAGATGCCCTACTTGACACAGCCCTCCCTATTTTTTCGGGCTTGGAGCCGCATCCTAGTGGCTAGGTACCTTTAGAGCAATTGAAAATATCCAGTTATCCTGCCTGGATGTTCTGGGACTATGGGAGGAAAACCCCACAGATATCGGAACATGGGGAAACTCCACCCAGAAAGGATTCGCCCCAATTTGGGGATCGAACTCAGGCTCTTCTTAGCCACTGTGCCGCCAACAATATTTTATTAAATTATGCATCACTTAATAAGGTGTCCTGTAGTGCATCTTGCCGTCACGTGATGCACAAGTAGATGATTTACACACCCATCCATCAATCCATATGATTTTGGAGAATCCAGGATTCCTTAGGCATTATTGTGACTTTAATAAGCGCCATACAACTGGGTTGAAGTATCTTCACATTTGGGTTCAAGATTGCAGGTAGGTGGCTGAGATTATGGAAGGCAATCGGGTATATTGTGAACCAACAGAAAGACTACTGTGGTTCTTTCCTGTAGTTTTAATGTTTAGAGTTTTTGCTCGCCACTGTTGCCCTTGGCTTGCTCAGCAGGGGTTTTTGTTCTGTCAGTCTGGGATTCTGTAAAGTGTATGTTATAAAAAGAGCTGTACAAATATATTTCACTTGCATGGCTTTGCTTTGGGTGATGCACTGACGTCCTGTCCATGGTCACTACATTGTACTCAACATGTTCCTAAGACAAAATTTGATGCTTTTTAATTAAATAAACATATGCATTAAATGAGTTTAAAAATGCTAATGGGTGTGTTAACTCATAACCATATCCTGTTTCTCTTTTCTGCTTCCAAGCTTTGTTATAATTCTCCTTTAAGCTGATGTTGAACTCTAAATCTCTCTGATTTGTTGTCAGATAAAGCAGACAGGCCTTTGTGTGTCTGTCACTGTTTCGAGTTAAAGATCCAGCCGTGCACTGGCATATTGTGATTTCACTTCTTATCCTTCAATACGAAAAGGACAAAAGGAGACAGGAAAAAGCTTGTTGTGGGAATAACGTTTGAAAAAAGAAATGAATACAAAAAAGTAACAAGCTCCTTCTTTTCTTTTAGATGCTGGCATGGAGTTGTCTTTGATAATCTTATCAGCCTATGACAGTTAGCAGAGAGGGACAAAAGAGGCTAAGACGTGTTGAAGGTCTGATGGGCCGCTGATTGTAGAGCTGTCCGGAGAAGAGACAGTTGCCATGGGAATGATGAATGACATGTGTCCCGCCTGATAGGATGGGGGCACGGGCGAAATGATAAATCATCTAGGAATTGTCTATGTGCATGGGAGATGATGAACAACTTCAGATTTGTGTGTTAGACGCAATACACACTTGGGACATTTCTGAAGTCCTAAGGAATGGTCTTTACTTGGAATTTACACTACTCACAAAAAGTTAGGGATATTTGGCTTTCAATGGAAATTTCAGGATAAATCAAAAATGCACTCCAACCTTTACGAGTGAACTTAATGTGAATGCACATTCAATGTTTCAGTAGTTTTTGCACAACTTACTACTCTCTAACAAGGAGCTCAACAGCAAAATTCACCACGGTGTTTGATCCCTGAATCGACCAATACATTTACTGCTTCACTTAGAATTGGTATTTAAAGAGTCCTCCTCATCATACTGTTTATGTCCTTTGGCCACATCCCACACTGATGTCAATTCATTGTGAACAGTGTCCTGCACACCCGTATAAAGAATACCACACAACTTCAATGACCGGTTCTGTACCTCAGAACCTCAATGACCTGAGGGTCGCCCTTCCAGACGAGTGAACAGCATAAGATGATCAAGGGCACATGACAAGTTATTGAGGCACTGAAATTTTTTGTTGGGGTATACCCACCACAGTTGTTGGCTTTTTCTTTAAATAAATAGTTTGGGATGCAGGATTCTACTTAAAGGCCCTACTTTCATGATATAATATCACTGCAGTGTGAACTTTTTGTGAGTAGTGTATGAAGTGTTTGCACTAATACTTCCATAGCAATACAAATTTTAACCGAATAACAAGTCTATTTACAGTTCAGTTTGGACAAAATATGCAAACCTCTAGGCCAAGAACCCTTCAAATGTATTGGGATTACTGCTGATGTGCGGGTTTTACAGGTGCCTTTGCAATGCAAATCACACAAATAATGCATTTGTGCTAAATAAAGTTTGAGTCCGAGTAGCTTTGATGTGTCATGTGACATTGATTAGATGGTGGACGTAGTACATACGAGGTTGCGTGCTCACCACTTTACTTGCCGAGCACTGCCTCAAATTTAGTTAGTACTGTTAACAAATGCGATTTTGGACACAGCCATTCATTATATGAATAATATTATTTGGATTCCGGAAGAGGATGATGAATTTTAATTTGTTGATCTGATTACTTCACTTTTTATGATTAGTCCTCTACTGCTAAGATCAGGGGTCCAAATCTTATCAGTCTAGACAAGGTTCCCTAACACCAAACTCATAATACCTTGGGTTTTAAGATTTTGGGGAACAGGATAGGGCCTTCCCATAACTATTGCCACAAAGTTGCCTCAGTGGTTTGAATCTCAGTGGTGCTATCGACTGGTCAGGTGTCTATAAATACACAAATGGCTATGTCTGGGAGTTTGAGGCAGGTCAGATGATTGACATTGGTTATACACTTATCATGGCAACATAAGTGCATGTCTAAAGCCTGAATAATACAAAAAAGTGAAGTGGGCAGCTTTTCTGTGAAGTGCTTCGCAAACCTTTGCCACATTATGCTCAAAATTATTTTGATAAGTTTTATTAAATTGTTCACTATTTTTAATTTACTAATTGCATTTGAATATTTTTCATGTACACCCCTCACATTTCTGCAACTTCTGCACCCCCTCAAAATTTCGATTTTATTATATGTTTTCATGGGACAAGACTATCTTGTGTCTTCCGAAAATGAATGTCTACATTTCTAATGTATCTAAAGTGAGTACACATCACGGTGAATATGTCCGAATTGTGCCCATTGTCCCTGTTGTCATGTGACTCATGAATGGGGAGCATGACTGTTATTTGGTGTTTTATGTAAAATTCTCTCACACTGGACATTGGATATTCAACATGGCACTTCATGGCAAAGAACTCTTTTAGGATGTGAGAAATAAACTTGTTGCCAAAAAGATGGCCTAGGCTATAAGAAGAGTGCTAACGCCCTGAAAATTAGCTACGACATGAAGGTCAAGGTCATATTGCGGTTTTCCAGGACAGTTTACTCGGAACAGGCCTCACCAGGGTCGACCACAGAAGTTCCATGTGTTCAGAAACATATGTAGAGATTGGTTAAAAAAAGACTCATGAGTACTGCCAGCATTGATGCTGAGGTTGAGGTTGATGCAGAGGTCAACCTGTCTACGCTTAAAGTGAGCACACTGCATCAACTGGGTTTTAAACACACCACTCCTAGATTAAATTAACATCGAGTTTCAAGGTGCCATTGTAATGCAGTTTAGTCATTGAGTTTTTCAATCCACAGCTGTAGCTTTAAAATAATACAGATTCATACAAGGACAGACCAGACATGGGACTGATAATATTATTATTTTAAAGCCTATACACTTGCCAATAATTACATTAATACATATCCATGATGTATGAATCACTTATTAAAAACTGCCTGGAAAATCATCGAACAACAAACTTTGTTGAAAAAACTTCCAGAAGAAAGTGTACAGAGGTCACTATCTAATCTCCCGCTGTCCTTCAAGGATTGATCAGAAGTGCTATGAGCGGCGGTGGTGAACGGGAGGAAGAGGCTAGGAAGAGGACGAATGAGTGGGCGGAAGAGAGAATAGAACCAGACGAGGCTACATTATTTATTTAAAGCCCTGATTAATAAGAGGGCCTTCATCATCATCGCCAACTTCGTATGGTTTCCATTTTTAATGTTATTCATGGAGCAAGAGAGAGAAAATGTGAAATCTTCCTCCCTTATTACCCCTGCAAGAAAGTGTCATATTACTTAGGGGCTGATTACATGGCTGCCCGCGCCCAACTGTACGCGAATACTGTATTTGCAAACACTCATCGAGTCCTGAGAGCCGGGCTGAAATCGCCTTGCCTGTCAGGCAGAGACAAGTCAAGCCAAATTACTCCCCCAAGGTTATATTCCCTCTTCAGCGATGCAAACCTGAAAATCAGACATCTCCTGCTCAGAGTTTTCTGAAGTCTCATAAGAGGTAAATGGGGGTTGGGGGTAGTGGCAAGAAAGTTTGTGCCAACAACAATCTCATCTGGAGCCAAATGAGATGAGAAGACGTTAAAGATTCTCATTATGAACACCATCAAGAGTCTTCAGTCTATCCCGAGACAGAGCAAGAATTGATCTTGACAAATATTAATATGATTTGAACATTGAAGAATGCATCACAGGTCCTGATAGGTTTGAGAATGGTAGGAGTTATTGAAAGCTCTTTATGAGATATAATGTTGCAGGTATTCCAGGACAATTGGTTGTTAAGGGGTTGGGATCATAATAATGGCTCATAAAGTTCAGTTTTGGGAGTAAAAATACAGTTGACAGCTCAGAGAAGGGAGGCTGTCAGAAAACTAAAGAATACATTACAATACACCAGGCTCCTTAAAATGTCCCTCTGGGCGATGATGGAGCTTCTCCACTTCTTGTATAAGTAGAAACAAAGACAGAGGATGCACATATTTCTGTCTGATTGAGAACATTCTGATAACTGTTCCTGCAAAAGGACAACCCCGGGGCTTTAAGTATTTGTAACATAGAACTAGGTGTCAGTGATATTCTACAACTCCAGATCAGAAAGAATTGAAACAGTTTGGAAAATACAAGTAAAATAAGAATGCAGTGTTCCCTAAATTTACTTTGATTTGTTAATAAACCTCCATTCCTGCATTTCATGAAAGCAACAAATCCTAAAAAAAGTTGTTTCTGAACTTAAGGTTAGTATTGAAGAAATAAACAATGATGCGATTCAAAACTGGTGATCGTAATCAACAAAAGCACCATCCAGGAAAGGAGAGTCTTGAGCAAAGATGAGGAACATTATTGACTTTAAAAGAAAAGATGCAAAGAAAGACTAGAAATGATTTTAAAGAGCATAATATCATTAAAGTGTTCAAGGAATCAGGAGAAATTGAAATGCATTAATGCCAAGGATGCAAGATTAAGCTGAATGTCTGTGATCTTTGATCCCGCAGGTACAACATCAAGAAACACCGCTCATCAAAAGCTGATATACCAGCATAAGCATGGGATTACTTTGGTAAATCTTTGTCAAGCTCAACAATACAGAGTTACATGAACAAATAGTCAAGTCAAGTCGATTTACTATAGACAGTGTCACAAAGCAGCTTTACAGAGTTAAAACCAAACACCCCCTGTTGAGCAAGCCGAGGGTGGCTGTGGCAAGAAAAAACTCACTTAAAATACAGGAAGAAACCTTGGAGGAACCAGACTCAGCAGAGACCCATCCTTCTTGGCTGGACAGGAGAATATGTTAAATAAACCGGATTTATTCAGTTCATGCAAACAATTCAATACAAATGCAAACTATATGATACAACACAAAATACCACTTAAAACTTTCCTTAAAAACATGCCTTGTGTTAATCATGTTCAGAAGCGGTGTCAACGTCTGAAGGTCAAAGTTTGTTGCCATGACTACGATGTAGAAAGTTGCTGCTTAAAGGCGCAGGAGTCCCTTTAAACTATAAGTGCACTTTGTAACTATTTGAACCATTACACTCGGACGTCTTTTAAGCTCTCGTGGGCCACATAAAATGATGTGGCCGGACGTATGTGGCCCGCGGGCCGGATGTTTAACAGCGCTGTCTTAGAGCAACATAGTCTGACTTCAAGACATCATACTGAATTTACACCATGACTGAAGTACATATCCAAAACTTCATAAGAACTACTTGAAGATTAAATAAATCAAGCAAGTTAACAATTCATTAACATCACAAGCTAGTGATGAAGCTAGTTTAATTGCATGGTGTCATTAAAGTAAGAAAGCGCTAAATAAGAAGTTCTTTATGATTTGTAATGAACATTTGAGCATTTCAGAAAGTTTTCCAGCAATCTCTAAGATTTCAACACTTTTTTAATCATTTTTATTAATCATCTTTTATTAAACATTCTTGTTTGTGCTCATTTTAGTTTACAGTTTCCTATATTACCCTAAATGCTAAGCTCTGATAGCTTTCTGTACTACAATAAACATGAGCCACTATTTGAATGTTTTTTTTATTTAATATTAATTGATATTCACTTTAAACAGAAAAGGGCACTGGCACTGACCTGGTTGATAGCACAAATTGGTCTTTGTAGTATTAATTTATTTAATACTTAACCACTAGGTTGCTTAAACCAATGCATTGTAGTGCCGGTCCCAAGCTAGGATAAATAGGAGAGTTGCATCAGCATAAAAACCGTGCCAAATCGATGATGTGGACCATGATCCGAAGAAGAAGAAGAAGAAGAAAACAAAAAAGAAGTTTAATTTATTTAATTTTGGACCTGTTTTAGACTTTAATTTCTAGGGGGGGTAGGGGTTTACACAAAAAGGGACATGTGCAGCATTATTTGTAATAGCTGCCTACCTCAGAAATAAAAAGGACATTTACTACTTGCATAAATAAAAAATAAGAACAAATAAAACAAACGAAGTGAACCCAGTATGGTAAATCATATCGAATTGTGGATAGAGTCATTACTAGTCAACAAAGCAGCAAATATTGTCCAAGCTATTAGTGCATTAATTAATTTTCTGTTTAACATTTGAGTTTCTAGCCATAAGTAAGTACGTTTTGATATTAAGTAGGGATATCAACCAGTGATGGCATTTTACCACCAAAAGAAACTTTTAGAAGATCCACTGCACTTAACACTAGTGAAACAAATGAGGGAAATTCTACTCTTTCTTTTCATAGCCTGTGCTTTAATCAGACAATGCATCACAAGCAGCTTATTTAACAAATAAATAACAGATACGTTTCAAACTTGTCCAAATCACCCAACCATTGAATATGCAAGAAAAGAGTCATCGGTACCTGTTTATTTATAGCAGAGGCTGGTGGCAGCAGGTGCGCTCTTGCTTAAGCTTATGGCATCAATATAAATGAGAGATAATTACTTTTGTGACAACGTGCCAATTAAATTAGACTCCACAAAACAACATAATAGCAATTTATTATGCTCTGGTGAGCAATCGCAAACCCATCATAATTAACACTCTGGTCGCAAGTAAGAGTCATTTTATGCCACAAATCTGATTCTCCAAAATAGACATAGGGACCAAACTTAATCCAAGTCTGATTGTGTTATTATTTTTTTCAGGCAAAATAAGAATATGAATGAGGTGGGGGGAGGATGGAGTACAGAGGAAATTTGCTGTTTGGACTTTGTTACATGTCTGAAAATGGGTAAGGTACATAAGGTTTATATTCATGTTCATTACATTTTTATTTAAAACTATTAAATATTTAATTAAATGAACTAAACTTTTTTAAAGCAGAATCAAAAATGTTTGCATTCCAAAGATGTCACATAATGTAGATGGATGGATGGATGGATGGATAGATAGACAGACAGATCACATACTAGATAACGCACGGCTAGAAGTTGTGGTAGCTCAGATACAAAACTATTAATTAAGCACATCTGCCAGATTAGAGTCCTTAAGCAAGTTCCTTAAACCTTTATTTGCTTGGATTATATTCAGCAATAAAGAGGTAAAAGAATAAAGTTCAAAACCTATGATTATGCAGCATCAGCACGGCCTGCTTTGGCTCTTGGCTGAACTTCAAAAATAAATATTTGAAAAACTTATATAAATATATAAATCCTTTGTCAAGGTGTCTTTGCATTCTTGCCTCAAAATGCCTTTAACCTGTATGCTTTTATTGACTACTATCTGCCAAATGCTGTATTTCTTTCCAAAAGCTCTGTTCAGCCCTTATAGCCTAAGGATATGATTTCGAGTAAGAGTCGCCTTTGGCAACCCTTTAATCTCCTATTACCCCCCACAGTCAGGGTATAGCCCAGCAAGCCTAACAGGCTGTGTGTTAAAAGCGAGAATAAAAAAATCCCAAAATGCTATTAAAGCCACTATTACACGTCCACCACCCATGTACATCAATATTTTCTATAAACACTTAAACAAATAGCTAATTGGAGGAATGGGTTAAATTACAGTATTAATAGACTGCCTGAACGACAGTCTCACTCGGGGGTCCACTTCATCCTCCTCAAGCCTTTAATTGTGAGCTCTTAAATAGATTTTTTTCAAAGTGGGGCTTAAGTAAAAGCCTTTCTGCTTATTAAGAAGCCATTTCACATGGATTAATTATCAGGGTCAATAATTTGGGATTGTATCATGTGAAAGGTTAGCTGTAGGTGACGAGAGAGAGGAAACAGAGCCGGGACGATGCAAACCAGAAAACGCCGCTGTGCATTTTAATGCCCTGTGAAAATGAACTTGCCTGCAGAGCAAATTGAATTGACCTGGATCTCATGCATTGATGGTGGAAAGGCACATCCAAAGGATAGCCCTTAACCCACTGTCTGGGAAACAGATCTGCCGGAGGGATTTTAAATAGAGGTAGTTTAGTGGGGTGGGACATTAGGAAATTGCACGTAAATTAATTTTGTACATTTTCTTGATGCATTAAAGCAAAATAGTAAAGGAATACCTACCAACTGTGGGGAGGAAACATTAAATTGTACTTTTTGTATGATCTTCAAAATGATGAGGCCACATTAATTGACATAGGGTCTTGAGTTTGACACATATGTCGCATGGGTACCTATAAAATACACCTTTATTTTAAGATTATTAATAACAATATCTTAATTTTGAAGGAAAAGCTACTTTCGAAGACATGTCTATCTAACCATGTCATTAGTTTTCTGTAATAAGGGCAAGTAAAGACACTGATCCCCAGTTGAGCCCTAGTTGAGCCTAGTCCAGCTTCAATGGCATTGATCTGAAAGATCCAACAGTGTCACATATTTAAAACTCAATAGCATTAATCATTCACCAGCCAGATTGAGACAAAAAATCAGCTCAGCAAAACAAGTTTAAAGTCATTGACTTTAGCTGATAGTATCTCATCCCTAACCACAAAGATCTAGTGGCTGAATAAACAAATAAGTAGAACAATAAACAGGCAAGCGCTAATCAATAGTATGACCAGGGCATTTGAAAAGCACTCTTTCTTCTGAGATCCATGGTTATGGAAGGGTAAAACAAACAGTGTTTGTGTAAAGGTCTCACAGTCCCTATGGGCCCAACCTGCCATCGATTATGGTGATGCTGCTTAAAGTGCTGTTCGCTAATCTGACAGCAGAAACAAGCCTCTAATGTGTACAGATCATGTCTGAACATCAGAAGAGGGAGCGAGGGAATCGGAATTCATAACCTTGGTATCACACCTTCTGCTGTGAGTGATCACAGATCTTCTAGAACCCCGAAAAATGCAAGAAATTACATGTTCCATACCTTTACTTTGCAGATAGTTTGAAAAAGAGATATTTCATGTTTGGTCTGCTCAGCTTCATTTCATTTATTAATAATGCCTGCATTTCAGGCCTGCAACACATTACAAAAAAGGTAGGGCAGGGGCAATCTAGGGCTAGTAATGAGGTGAAGAACTTAAAAAAATAATTATATTCCAAACAGGTGATGTCAACAGGGGATTGTAATCTTGGTTTGGTACAAGCACAGCATCCAGGAAAGGCTAAGGGACTTATTTTAGCGAGCCTTTGGTGAGCCGTCAACCCCGTACCCTGCAGCTTGAGTTGGGGGCGTGTCAATGTGTCTTTGCTATCTTAAGGACATATCTTGGTGTGGTGAGAAGACGTATCTTGGAGGGGATGTACTAAGTCTCTTAATTATTTAAGAGTCCGGTGCATTCTGACTTTGGTGGATTTGTGGAAACTGACCTGCTGGTTCATGCTCTGAAGGTTCATGAGCACTTCAGTGATGGAGAAATGGGTCAAATGCAGTGATCAAATAACTCCACAGTGACCACCTTAAAAAGTCCAACTACAATATGATTGTGCACCAGTACAGCATTCCGGACTTTTAATGCCCCTTAAATAAACACTTGTCCTATTCATCAAATCATTTCATTTACTTACCAGGCTACAGGCGACTCCTGTGCAGGCTGTAATTTAAAGTTTCACTTTCAAGAACATTTACAGTGCATGCTTTGGTGTGCGTTCAATTAAAGACCATTTCAGGCACTGTTGTAGGCATGATATATGGTGTAATCAGCTGGTCTTCAATCTATAGCCATCGTACCCTAACAGAATGATGTAAACTAACGTTATTTTATTTTGTATTCTATTTATTGTGGATGTCAAATGCACGTGTTATGGGTTTGTGCACTGCTGCATGCCCAAGTGTGCGTAACTAGGCTTTTTTTGGTCAGTAGCGCACCTGTGTTTTCTGTGGCCAAGATAGGAATACGGAAAAAATTTACCTAAACACACCTCGTTTTGAGACTACCACAGCCATTGGGGTTAATATTAAATCATTGGCGTAAACGCTGTTGCTATTTTAATGAAGCAGGCGCGAAAACAGACATAAGATAGCAATGCGGATTTTGACGCTCCTTGAACAGGGTGTAAGATAGGGTCCTAAGTCTTTGATTAGCAAAGACAGGATCAGAGGATATCAGGTTTGTCAACAAATGTGAATGTGTTCGAATATTATTAAAAACAATGCACAGTAAAGAATAATGGGAAGGGATCTGCAAATGTATCCCTGTACTGTGCCTAATATGATCATTAATATTGAACAATTCAAGGAAATCAGGATGAATTTCAGTGTGGAAAGGCCTAGGGTGCAAGCTTAAGCTGAAAGCTTGTGATCCTCGATCCTTCTGACGTCATTGCATCAAGAAACATCACTCAACAATATTGGATATAACAACAAGGGATTATTTCAGCAAACCTTTGTCAAGCACTACAATATGTAGTTAGATGTTTGATATGTAGTCATTTAAAACTTTACTGTCCAAAAAAGAAACCTTATGTCAACCATGTCCAGAAGCTGTGGTAAACTCTCTAAGCTCATGTATTGTGGTCACATGAATTAATATTTAAGGTATTTTCTTTAGAAAAGATGGATGCTGTGTGCTCTGAATCAAAAACAGAAAGGACAACCCAGACTGTTAATTTTGTATTTTCAATACTGTCCAAACCTGATTTGGGGTTGTATTGAACATTGACAGTGGGATGGATACTGGTCTGTCGTGCTGGACATTTTGTTTTTATCCTATCGACTAAAGGATTTGATTCCATGAACAACCAAGATATTGATCTGTTATCTAAGTATAGAACCAACGCACAGTGATTTCATATACAGTAACATTCAATGTGCTTAATATGAGGGAAAAAAACTTAAAAGCATTAAAACACAAAAAAGAAAAAAAGAAAGTAAATGAGTTTATAGAGACTGCAGTAATAATAAAGTGCAAAATGTCAAGCCCGATCATATGCACAAGAAAAAAGAAAAATAATTAATCTGGATTTAAACATATCTACATTTGGGGCACATCTAATTTCTGTATCTTCTGGAAGTCATCTAATATCTTCAGATGTGAGAATTATAAAGTGAGTCATGAAATATGGGGATCTGTCTGAAAACCTAGTTAACTCTCTACATCTGCACAATTCTCATCATTTTACACACTCCAAAGAAAAATCTGACCTCAAATGCTGCCTACTGAGTCACCTTATTTCGAAGATATTCACTGACTCCATGATGAGGAAACATCTGACGCATTCTTAGTAGTAAATGCAATTCCAGCATTCAGTGCGGCATAATTTTCTCTTCTAGGTTTTCAGACCCGTGGTCTGATATATTTGATTGATAGCAAGTAGATTTGATGAGCAGTCCATTTTAAGTCACTGATGTTTTATTACATTCATATATTTTGAGTGACATGTTATTACATCTATGATTTCCACCTTCATGTTTTTATAGTATAGTAATCAGAACTGTATATAAATTCCTATGTAGAGCTTTGATACTGTAATTTTACAAACTACCACCTCAAATCAGTAAAAATTGGGACAGTATGAGAAATGCAAATAATAATAATAATAATGCTATTTTCCTTCCATTTACATTTATTTCAATGCAGACAGTTTGAACACAATATATTTCATGTTTTGATATTTGCTAAACTTCATTTCAGGCCTGCAACACATTCTAAAAAAGTATGGGGACAACTTAGGGTAGGGGGTGTCAACAGGGCATTTTAATCATGCATCCAGGAAAAGTCTTTGATTAGCAAAGATGGTCAGAGGATATCAAGATTGTCAACAAATGTGTGAGAAAATTATTGAGATAAGTAAACACTATGTACCTCAAAGAAATATTGGAAGAAATTTGCATATTTCTCCCTCTATAGTGCATTTTGTTAAACCATTAAAGGAATCAAGAGGAAGTGTGGTGAAAAGAAATGGCAACATTACAAAGTGGTAAGTGCATTACTCTTCCAACTTTTTTTGGAATGTGTTGCAGGGCTGAAATGCCGGAATGGATATTTTTTAATACATGAAATAAAGTTTAGGAGAAAAACCATGAGATATCTCAGGTTCATACTGTCAAATAATCAATCAATAAATGTCAAAGTAAATGTAAGAAACTGTTTTCTTTGCATGTTCCATACTATGGGATTGTAAATAAATTGTTACAATGTTCAAATATTATTTTGTTGTAAGGGAATATAAACTAAAAAAAGAAAATCTAGACGCACACAGGTAACAGGAGGTTGGAAAAGCCATAGAAGGGCAGATTAGGAGCACGCTCCATCATAGCTCAGGAGGCATATACCATAATCTGATGGCCTGTTCCAATGGTTGCACAACTCCTCTTTACCGGTCAATCCATCTATTTCTTCAGACACTGCACAACCCGCTTCATCTACAACATCTGAGCTGCTTGAGACACAAATGCCACATCGTCTCAGAGGGAACATTTCTTACATCAGCATCAAATGAACTAAGAACAAATGTTCAGGTTAGGTTAATTTTAAGCTTTCAAATATTCCCTGACCTTTTTTGCACTATAGACCCGTTTCACATAAGATTTAATATCACAGACCGATTGGGGTGGCTGGAGGATTTAAAATTAAATTATACAGTGTGCATAATATAAAAAATACAACTTTGCATAAAGACAATAACCACCAATGATGGGAAATCAGTGGGAACCCTGGGACATCGTGGGCTTCATTTTTGGTATCATGGAGCTAAAACAAGTATGTTTCAATTACATGAAGAACCCAGATGTTATTGCCAGAGAATCAGTTCTTTCCAAATAAAACAAAACTCAGATTGTGCTTGTCGACAAAATAGAGAGAAGGCCGCTAAATTGGAGCAGCGGTAAAATACATGCTAGCACACCAGAGCTGACATTTCAAATTCACCAGCTCAATTCTGAGCTCTGTTCATACAGGGTCAGAGCCAGACCTCTGTTGACTGATTGATGAGTCAAAGAATAATGAAGATCATGGTGTCCATACACAAAGCTGATCCACATATGAACTCTCCTCGAGCAGGTGAAAAGATGCAGTGAGCAACTGCACATGTCTCGGTGGGCAGGTGATTGAGGACTACATCCATGGCACAAAAATCCAACACCTACCTGGTCACATAGAAAGCGACATATTATTGTTCAACTGGGAGGTTTATAAAATATAACCTAAAGCAAACAGACAGCTATGAATTATATAGAAGTAAATTAATACCATACACTGATCTATAGAGGACGGAAGATAAAGAGATTTATAGAACATGACACCCGTCATGATGTAGAAAATGAAAATGTTTCATCCAGCGTCGTGGACCCAGAAGGAGAGGGACGACGAGGACACAGGCCGTCAAACACGTTCATCTAGTTTTTACCCTCGGCGCGACCGTCATGCTCCCCTGACTTTACTACTTTCACGCCTCTTATTCTCTAATTCCAGCTGCACCTGGGCCTCCTCTGCAGAAACACACGCAAACCCACACATCCAGCAACACACACTCACGTATCCTGGCACCGCCAGAGGTGTAAGGACATTCAATTCTCACAAGTGTGCACAAATAAACCCATTACAGAGACACATTTGGTCCCTCTGCTGCTCTCATGTAAACACAAAATTATGACGTCTGTCCATGAAATATACAGTGGGTGGCCAATATATTAGAGAAAGGAAACAAAAATAATAATAAGAATTATATTAAAAAGAGGACACATCCTTTTCATTCAGATTTAATAATTTCAAATGTGATGCATTGTATTTTTGTACATATTTTTGTACGTATTTTGTGCTATAAAGCAGCACTTATCCTCTTCTCAGTTCTGGTGAACACTACACTTGCCTTTAATCCAGTTTACTTTTTTAGATTGGATTGATGAAGTATATCAATGTCAAACACAGTCATGGTCAATTTTGTATCTCCAATTTACCTGCTGCCACAGTCTTTAGAACTCAACCCACCAATTGTGTTACCAGTCTTTGATGACCATATTTTCTTAAGAAAATAAACGTACATTTTTAGCAATGTGTGTTGCCAGATTGTGAGGGTTTTATTTGAGACTGGCAGGAAATGGGAAAGTTTCAAAGAAACACTGTTACTAAATTTATAATGACTAAGTTATCAGCAGATAACGACAATGAAACGGATTTACTAAAGTAGCTTATTTGAGGTAAGTGTATCCTATTTATTTTCATGTTTTACTGTTTTGCACGTGTGTTTTTGTGTTGCACCCTTGTGCTTGATGAATGTTGTTTAATTTAAGTCATGTCACGTCATTATTCCAAACATATATGTAGAACAACTGAAAACCATTAGGTCATTAGATCAAAGTATTGTTAAGCAGGGTGGCAAAGTGGCTTCTGAGTTTAATTCCCTGGTGGAACGGTCCGAGTACATTCTGTGTGAAATTTGCATGTTCTCCCCGTGTCTGCATGGGTTTCCTCTGCGAGCTTCGGTTTCCTCCTGCAGTCCAGAGACTGTGGGAGGAGTGAAGTAAATTGGAGATAGAAAAGTGTCCATTAATGTGTTCGACATGAACATTGAACGGATGAGTCTTGTGTAGCCAGCAATTATCTGTACTGTCATGAATGTAACCAAAGAGTGTAAAACATGACGTTAAAAGGGCCTGGTGTGGTACGATAAGACTTGTAAGACGTGGTTGTATACAAAAATGCATTGTAATGCAAAACTTTTGTTATAGTGAGGACACTGCTTGTTATCTAGCAGTGCTCTCTGGTGGAGCATAAAGGAACAGTCAGGTTGACGTCCACACCTGTTCAACCGTGATTGATGAGACTTCTTTGATGTAATTAACACTACAGTACATAACACTTGGTATATATAAACCGAAATATGCAAGTTAGCCAACCAATAATAGAAAATTGAATGATTTTAAAATGCTATGTTTTTATTCTAGTGCCTTGGACAGCAATTAATCACAGAAACAAACTAACCCTTTCTGATTATAAAGATTCCTACTTGTGCCCATTTATAACAGACGTATAGCACGGGGGGTCTCATTATTTCATTTATGCAGGCTTTAAGGGTAAACTTGAATTTGTTATATATATCTTAGGGCCTGGCAATTTTAACAATGATGCAAATAGTACTTGCAAACAGCACAGTGGCTCACAGGCCCTGGATTCGATCCTCAGGCGAGGTGGTCCAAGTTCTTTCTGTGTGGACTTTGCATGTTCCTTTCGTGTCTGCATGGGTTTCCTCCCACAGTCCAAAAACATACAAGTGTGGTAAATTGGAGATACAAAATAATCCATAACTGTGTTTGAGAAACAGCTTTAGTGTCCCGGTTTTATTATTCTGCTCTTATTAGAGTTTATGTGAAGCTACTGTAATTTGCTCAATGGTGTGAGCAGAGGTAATGTCCCTAGGTACAACACTGCCTTCTGCCCAGTGTTGTAATGGCTCTAGAATAATTGTAACTAAATTGTAATTAAAAATAAATAAAATAAACAGAACTTAGATGACAAAAGGTGCATCTTCAGTTTCTCATCCTGCTATTGAATGGGTACCACCATGTAATTACTCATATTATTTTTAAATTAAGACCCCTCCGAAGTACTAGAGAACCTGCAGGTTCTCTTGATGTCTCTTTTCAGTTCGTAATTTCAATTCAGTGTCATTTCTGTTATTTTGTCTTTGTGTTGGCTGAAATGAGACACACTAAAGAAAGATCCATTCATATTATTAAGATGTTGGCTCCCTCTTGTGTAGATTATGTACAGGTTCAAGCGCACTGTACACTGGACTGTATTGTGATAAATAAAATGTACATCATATCATTATTAACATCGTTGCTTTTGCGTTGACTTTGGTTATAAGACATGTCTTTAATAACATCTGCTTTGTTAAATAGACCTTAACAGGACACCTGCTAGACTAACAAACCTGGAAACAACGTTTAACTAGAAAAAGAAAATATAAATCTCTAATACTCGCTATGTTCTTCCATTGGTTCAATGTAAGCTTAATGTCTGACCATCACATACGTTGTCAGTGAACATTTATTTTTGCATGTGAATGCAAACATTTGGGAAATAAAGCAATATCATATACTTCTTTGCTATTTTTTCTTTTTCTTAAATGTTGGCCTGTTAGGGCAGCCATAACCAATCTTTTTTGCACCATGGACATCCAGGAGGATTTAAAAATAGAACAACAATACTCACTAATAATGAGCTTTAGTTTTTTTTTTTTATCGCAATGAGACACTGCTCCACCTCGTGGTGATAGGAGACAGTTACACCTGAAGTGTGTTGGAAATGGAATGATGTTATTACTTTTGGAGATTTATTATTTCTGTTCGGCCCGGTTATAGTACCCATCATCAGCCCAGTAATTGGGGATTTAGGGGCTCCATAGTTTAAACCATGAAAATACAAAAATCTTATTGGAACATATACAGAGTAAACACACAACAAACAGTCTGTGGCTTTCTCCATAATAATCTGAAGCTTTGTTCCAGGTTTGATGTTTGTGGTTTCTCTAGCTCTTTAAATGCATGAGATATTCTACTAACCTAAACTATGTCATAACAGACCTCAGCACTGTTTTTAAAACGCCCGGAACACAAAAACACAAACAAACAAACAAAAAGAAATAAACAAACGAAGTAATAAATAATAAGAGACACAATGCATGACGTGTTTGCGTTCAAAGCTTGTTTGCTTCTGAAGCGACAAGTTGTTGAAAAATATCATTTACCATAACTACCTTAATTGTAAATGACACTGCCATTATTATTATCATTTTTGTTGTTGTTGTTGTTGTTATTTTACTTTTTAATTTAGTAAAGTCAACTTCCTAAACGTGAGTAAAACTTGTGAGGGTTTAAAATAATTTGACCAGTAATTTTAGAAAACCAGTTATGAATTGAATGAACTATAAACAATTAACAATTTTGTTTAATAAAAATGCATTTATTTATTTCTTTAACTCCTTTTCTGATTGGCTCTAACATGTGAACTTCGTCTCATTCCACAGACGTGATTGGTTGCTGTTTGTAAATCTCGCGCTCGGATTGGTGGCTCTGTTTGTTATTTTCGCAAGCTATACTGTTTTCATTGCGGTGTGAGAAGAAGCTGTTAGCGGAGTTCAGAGAAGACTTGGTCTGTATTAACGCCGTTACCGCTCAGTACTGGTGTGTTGTGTGGACCCGAGTCGGTACTACACGTGTATTATTAAAACTGTGTCATATGTGTCCGAGGTAGCAGTTAGAAGAGACTAGCTGAGAGAGTTAGCTTGCTAGGTTAGCCTAGCTGCTATGTAAACAGTGGTGAAATGTGCGAGTGATGCCAACTGGCTCTCTGGTGTGTTGCTTTTGGGGAAATATTTTATTTAGAATGTTATGACTGCTATGTTTTGTTTAAATAGAGTTGAGCACAACACTGGTAAGAGATGTTACTGTTGAACCCTTGACAGCAATTGTTTGTTGTTAACAATGTGGCTTGTTTAGGAAAACAAGCACTTCAAATACAGCCGATTTTACTAATTATTTTATTCTTCGTTTGACATTATTAAATACACAGTTGTTCAATATAACCAACTAGTATTTGGAACTAGTCTACCAAACCACTTGGTTATGAAGTTATTCTAATTAAACGCAGGGTATTTAGCATGGAAGTCTGTCATGGTTTTGTTTGTGAGTAGTAAATATTATAGCACAAGTCGAAGCTCTTGGAACAGTGTCCACACTACACTAATGAGCCAAACATAATGACCACCCACTAAATCTAAATCATGGGAACATACTAAATATTTAAGGATTAAACAATAGTAATGGCCAGGCATTTGACCACTTACAGGCATCCATGCCAAGGTCCTACCGATAATAAGCACTGACGAGGTTTGAAGTGGCAAAGAATTATAAATGCCAGCAAATAGCCTGTCTAACTTTCTTTCAGCTGCTCTCATGAGGGGTCACACTTGCTGACACAACTCTATATATTTATCCGGGACTGGGACCGGCACTACAATGCACCGATTTTTTCATAATATTGGCTAGTTAGCTATTGGGCAATTCAGTATCTCCAGTTAACCTAACTATGGTAGAAAACCGGAGCACTCGGAGGAAACATGAGAAGAATCCCACCTGGTGATTTTTTTAGATAATGTGTTGATGTTTTGTTGCTGTATAACACTGCAGCCTTGATCAGGCCTGTTGTTTTTTGTGCTTTAGAAATTCCAGCTTATGTACAACAGTGTTCAGTTAAATATTGGCCAGTATGTTTTGAAGATGGAAAGGTAGTTAGTTTCTCTTACTGTCTTTCAGAGAGTGACTAAGTAAATGGGCAAGTTTGTAATGGATTAATGAAATAAATAGTTTAATAGTTAACAGTATTATAGTTAGCTCAGATTTATATTCTTCTCTATAGTCAGTTATGCTATTTTGCCGTTTTTATTTTGCTTAACACTCGCTCTTGTTTTCTTTTTAGGATTTGTTCTGGTTGATGATGGCGTCCGACTCCCCACGCAGACCAAGTCGCTGTGCTGGTGGGGTTGTGGTCCGAGCCCAGGCTGCTACGTAAGAACAAAGCAAAACATCACCGGGGCTCTTTGGGACAAAACTCTTTACACCCAACAATTTTAATCTATATTCTATACTAGCTATGCTGTTTTAACTTAGGAACTACACTGTCACGTCACATTACTATGACCATCAGCTAACGTAAAGTCTATCCGCAATGTGCAGCAGGGACCGCAATTAGACAAGTCCTGTTAGGTTTTCACAGATATCTGAAGCCATGCTGACTGCAGTACATCCCACAGCTGCTAGAGAATGAACAAGATTGTCCCAGAGATGCTCATTTAGATTTATTTAGGTCTGAGGAATTAAGGGGCCAACTTAGAAGTTGGAAGTCTTGGTCATGCTCTTCCAATCAATGTGGGACATTTCTAACTATTTGACATGTCGGATCATCTTACTGGAAGATCCCATCCACCCGAGGCACAACAATCAGAATGTATTGTTGGATGTGATCTGTAAGGACGGATTCGTACACAAATCAGTTAAAAGTGCATTTCACATGGAGGCTTGCGCCCAGAGAATTCCACAAAACATTCCTCAGACTATAACACTGCCACAGCTGTCAAACAGTTTATATCAGTAGTAGGGATGTTACATTGATATAATCTACCCACGATATGATTCATAATGCTTGGTTCACGATTCGATTTTTTTTAAACAACATTAAATTGAAGACAAATTATTTGTTATTAACTTAACAACATTTCCTTTTACTATTTATTGCTAGAACAAATAAGGAAAACAAAGTATTAGCTATTATCTTAAATTAAACAATGTCTTTATTTCTGAAGGTAGTTGTAGAACTATGTCAAAAGTAATAGGTAATTGTTTTGTATTTTGTAAATGTAGCACCAGTGCCTCCTGCTATTTAAAGTAAAATCGATTCATTAAAAAACCATTTATGAATCGATTCTCTAAATCAATTCATATCGATTCTTTTTTGAATTGTTACATCAGTAGGTCAGAAAGTTGGGCGTAAAAGTGTGAAGTTTGTTGAACTTTGCAGGTTTAATCTTGTGGAATCCTGGAACATGCACCGACCAATCTATTCAAATCCAAATTAAATCTTTATGGTTATTTTTACAACCATGAACTACAGGATTTTCCACTAGCACACCAGTGACGAGAGTGTACTCTGTTTGAAACTCAGCATTTGCACCAGCTGGGCACCATCGTAGCCTCTTGGATGCACAACCAGTGTATTGTAGTGCCTGTCCCAAGCCCCGATTGCCTGGGTCGGGAAGGGCATCGGGCTTAAAGAACCATACCAAATCCATAATACGAATCAACAGGAGATTCTGTGGTTAAACTGTGTCCATGTTGTGCAGCCCTATTAGGAATCAATATTTTAAGATCCATATATGTTAGTATAAACATGTAGCTATTGCAGTTTTTAGTTTGGAAGTTGAAAGTCCATTGAGGTCACTTCAACATTGTAGATATAATTACAGTTTACTTTTGTGCATCACCACTGATTAATGCCTGACACTGTTTACACAACCTAGAGAGGCTCAATGTTGCCAGTTCTAAATACATTGCATGTAAATTGAAAGTAGGTGGTTAGAGAACCGGACGAAGAAACTTGGGAATTTAACTACAATTATATGCAGTTGTATACAGTATACAATAGTATTGAAAGTACTGTTATTGTGCTTAATTTATGTGTGATAGTTGCACTGTTTTCCAGGGAGCAGTCCTACATGGAAAGTGTTGTGACCTTTTTACAAGATGTAGTTCCTCAGGTTGGTATTTGACTCCTATTGAGTTGACACATTTTATGCCAACTGACAAAGGTACAGGTGACTTACAGAATCATATTTACCAGTACAGGGAGTGTCACAACATGTATTAGCACATCACTGTGGAGATTCTTAATCTGGTCTGAGCAACCACAATTGGCCTGGTTTGAGGGAGGGTAGTGCGTACGGGGTGGGGGGTGGTGGCACGGTGGCTTAGTGGGTAGCACTGTCGCCTCACAGGAAGAAGGTCCTG